>JAUNZO010005165.1:0-272252 GCA_031894775.1 Chloris gayana
CCGTAGCAACATATGTGCATTTTACTTTTTTCTTAAAAAAGAATACACGTGCACATTGCTAGTACATGTACCTAGAGGAAAAGGACACAATTTTTCCAGCTAATTTTTTGTATGCTTGAAATTTGAAGTGGTATTCTACTCTTCTTTCAGCAATTACCGAAGTGCACTTGCCTGGCTAAAACCATTCCAAAAGACACAAAAATGTCTGAGTATATCGCAAAATTAAAGGTAACCACCAAGATTTGGGTCATGCATACTGGTACAAAATTCCTTCATCGTGCAGAACGTGTGTGTTCGCATCGCATCCTACTATCTGACTGATGTGTCGCTTGGCCCACCTGTTATGCCCTGTTTGGATGCTCTCAGTTTATAATAAACTAGTTTTTAGAAACTGAAGAACATCCAAGCATATCAATTTTTCTCCAGTTTATATTAAACTAGACTGCTAGTTTATTAAAAACTCATAACCTATTCCATCCCACCTAAAATCAGTTTTTGGCTAAGGAGAATTGTTCGTTTTCTTGAGGCTAAAGGGCAAATGACAAAAGTGAACTAAAGTTTAGCTTTAGAGAAACGAATAGGAGAGATAAAATTTGGGCTGAACATCAGCTCTAGAGAGAAAGAAGGGCTAAAATGATGTTAAAACTTCGGCTCCCCAAGATGTGCTAAGTTTAGCATAAATTTTGGGAGCTAAACTTTAGCTCATAATCCCTAAAATACTAGTTTCCTTCTAACAACTAGAGAAACTACCTTTTTATAAAAACTATTTCCATAAGCTGGCTTCCGAACATCTCCATATAATGTTTTTGGATAAAGTCCACTTTACTCGCTCTAACTATCGACTAAGTCCACTTAATCCCCTAAACTATGGAAGCGTTTGTTTTACTCCTTTCAAGTTTACAATACCATTCACTTTACCTATAGGGTTGTTTTATTGGATGATTTTGCTTTATTAGTTCCTTCAAGTTTACAATATCATTTACTTTACTCACTGTAAGTTTATAATACCATTCACTTTACAAAATCACTAGTACTATCTTTGTGCATGCGCGTCCTGCCTTCAAGTTTGCGCAGTTCAGTAGCTGTGTTTTTAACTAGTTTGTCGATCAATGTGCCATGTTCCCTTATTCAGTAGTAGTCGTTTTGGTTCAGTAATGTAGTAGCAGAGGTGGCCGTACGTATTAACAATTTATTTTGAACTAATATGAAGCTTAGGCTCAGCTTATGAGCCGTGAACCTGGAGTTCCTGTTCTTGTATGGATTGCATTGGATTACTTCTCTGCATGTTTTCTCCTACAACCTGAAGTTGTGGGAGGGAATGTCCGCACGAATTAGGCGTGATATCCAAGGATGAACATATGATTCCTTGCGGGCCTTTTGCCATTTCGTTTGGTACATGGTTCAGGCAACCCATTAGTTTTCATCTCAGGTAATTATGCTGTATGCAGCCTGATTTTCCAGTAGAGCCTTCATCAATCCATTGTTCCTATTAGTTTAGATATTGTATCTAGGTTTTCATATATATCTCCGAGGTGCCTTGTTCTTCAAGTCTTGTACTCTCGTATATACTGACCGATGGTCTGTAATACATTACTACATTACACCGCGACGTGTTTGGTTCATGATTGCAATCACAATTGGTAATGGAATGGAAATACACTGCAATAGTAAATAAAGTATCAGAATACGTACTTTGTTTGGTTCAGCTAGTTAATCGGTGGAATCGCGCCACGGGGCGGTGCTCTGTTGGAACCGAGGAACACACACACGCTCTAACTCTCTCGTCAAACGGAGGTAAAAGATGAACAGTAGAAAGCTTCGTTAGCGACGAACGCCCCGGCCGCGCACACGGCCTGTATGTTGGCTTCTATTGAACTCAAAAGACTCGGAACACTGCATACAAAAGGATTACATGGGCTCTTATAGCCTCTAGCGACACAACGCTCATGCAACGCACTCGTCGAGCTTCACGCGCACGTACGTGCTCTCTCTTGGCGACCCGGCCGTCTCCACGCTTGAGCCACGAACTCCTCCATGAGACTTGGCCTCCAAAACTGATCTCGATCCACATCGCGTTCCTCCGCTTCCGTCGCCAATGGCCTCTGACCGAGTCATCCTTGCAGCTCCCTAAACAAACCTGATCCAACACGCGACGCACACGAGTTGGACTCTACCTAATGCTAGACGATGAACTCCAGCACAAGTGCACACACATGCGCCCACCACCAAACTGCACACCATGCACGCACACGAGCTCATACTCGTGCGTTTATAGACTCGACACGCGCGCCACACATGCGACACCAGACACACGCACGCCATGGCCGAACACGGCGTGGTTTATTCCTAACAATCTCCCCCTAAACCATGACATCGCAGCACATACCGGCCTACAGGAGCGTCGCCTCTTCGTCGGCGTCGGCGAGCAGCGCCTCCTCCTTCCGCGGCTTCGTGCACTCCCTCGAGAAGTGCCGTGAACGCCACAATTGAAGCACCGCCCCTTGCCGGAGCTGCGACGGCGTCTGCTCGCACCGGAACAAATGCTGCTCGCTCCGTCATCATCGTCGTCGCTGTCATGTTCATGGCCGCCCCTATGGTCTCCCTTCTTGTCACGCCCACAGTGGCGCGCCTCACCGCTGCGTGTACGCTCCTTGCCGCGGCGTTCACGCCGACGAGCCTCCCACTGCTCCTCGGGAGCAGCAGCTGCCCGGCAAGCTCCGTGATCAGCTCCACGCCGGGTCGATCCTCCGCCGCACGGAGTCGCCCAACGAGCTCCTCGATCGGCATCGCATTGAGATCGAGTAGGGTAGTCTCGATCGACAACGTGATTTGGTGGTACCTCGGCGGCACGATGCGCAGGAAATTCTTGACGACACGCACGTCCTCCATCGTCTCCTCCAGCTCACCCAGCTTGGAGACGAGGGTGTTCAGGCGATTGGCGAAGTCGTCGACCGATTCGCCCTCCTTGAACGCGATGAGCTCGAACTCTTGCAGCAGCTTCTGTGCGTTCGCCTCCTTCACGCGCTTGACGTCGAGCCGCGCCTTCTCCACCGCCTCCCATGCCTCCTTGGCACTCTTCTTGGTGAGCCCGGAGTGCATGTCCGCCGGTACGCGCGAAGGATGGCGGCCATGGCCAGCCGATCCTCGCGGCGCTCCACCTTCCCCGACTCCACCGCGTCCTAGAGACCCATGGCCTCCAAGTTCACCTGCACCACAAGCGCCCACTCGTGGTAGTTGGTGCGGGACAGCATCGGGAACACCAGCGACGAACTGGCTTCCTTCACGACGCGCTCCATCACGACCTCACGTGGCAAGCTCGCGTCGCCGTCGACAGGCTTCTTCCCGGCCTTGCTCGGAGACGACGGTGGAGTCGACATCGCCTAGCGCTCGAACACCAGCTCTGATACCACTTGTTGGAACCTAGAAACGCACACACGCTCTAACTCTCTCGCTAGACGGAGGTAGAAGATGAACAGTAGAAAGCTTCGTTGGTGACGAACGCCCCGGCACGCGCACACGGCCTATATGTTGGCTTCTATTGAACTCAAAAGACTCGAAACACTGCATACAGAAGGATTACATCGGCTCTTATAGCCTCTAGCAACACAACGCTCACGCAACACACTCGTCGAGCTTCACGCGCACGTACGCGCTCTCTCCTCATGACCCGGCCATCTCCACGCTTGAGCCACGAACTCCTCCGTGAGACTCGGCCTCAAAACTGATCTCGATCCACATCGCGTTCCTCCGCTTCCGTCACCAATGGCCTCTGACCCAGCCATCCTTGTAGCTTCCTAAACAAATCTGATCCAACACGCGACGCACACGAGCTGGACTCTACCTAATGCTAGACGATGAACTTCAGTACTAGTGCACACACACGCGCGCACCACCAAACTGGACACCATGCACGCACACGAGTTCGTACTCGTGCATTTACAGGCTCGACACGCGCGCCACACACGCGATACCAGACACACACGCCATGGCCGAACACGGTGTGGTTTATTCCTAACATGCTCCACGTCAAGGTCGTGGTCGCTCTGGTCGGCACGGGAGTAGTCGCATCGGTAGAATGCGTGGTCACGACGGTAGGGCTCCCAGTTGCCGAGGCGGAGGCCCATGTTAGCGTTGCAGTGCCACACCATGTGGTGCAACCACTGCAAGACCATAGAGCCGTTCCAGTCATGGGAACTGCTAAGCGCCACACGGAACGCGCGGAGGGACTCGTTCGGGACCTGCTGGTCGCTACAGCAGCGGCGACACTGGAGCGCTCCATTGATGGCATTGAGGAGTTATTCGTTCTGGCTCTCGTGCTCCTCGCCATCGTCGTGGTCATCGCTCTCACGGGTCTCACGGGTCGGGTCGCGCAATGGGGTCACATCCTTGTGCTGGTTGAAAGAGATGCTGTGCCTCGCGCCACGGGTGAGGACCGGTGCAACCAGCCTCCTTGGTTGGTGGGAGGGAATTATTAGTGAACAAGTAAAAATATTATCTAGATGAATAAATAGATTAACCTTGAAACAACAACGATTAATTACTCTTGCTATAAAACATGCTCATATTTTATCTTTCTCAATATTCCCTATGAAAATGAAAGGCAATTTTAAGCCCAGTCAATTTCAATAATTATTGGTCCTAGACACAGAAAAAATAGACATATTTCTCAATTAATACAAAAGTTCAATTCCAATCAAAATTTAAGAAACTCCAATCAGAATTTAAGAAACAACAATCGGAGCTTAAGTTCCGATTGTTGATGTTTTATTCGAAAGGATCAGAGTGTCACAGGACGCTGTCAGGGAGGTCGCTCAGCCGATTCTCGCTGACAGCGCCCTCGATACATCATTTCTTTCAAAAATCATCCCAAGCCATCATTGCTTTTGGCTCTGTTCAATCTTAATCGACCTTCATGCAAATATATATTCAGATCCGAGTTGTGTCGTTTACACGATCTAAAATTCCTGCACTGACTCGGACTTAGGCAGCTCATGATGGGTCATACAAAATTTCGTACTCCTGCCTAGAACCAAGGTTTAACTTACCGATGCAACCTGCTACCACCCGCGCTCGGAATCGTGGTAACTTCCCGAAAAACCGGACAAATTGAGCTTTTTGAACTCATTTAAACCCAAATTGGTTTTCCGAGCGGTTTAAGTACGGTTTACCGCCTGACACAACGAAAAATGGACACAAAATGAAAAAAGGGGGAATATAAAAAAAATAAAAGGCACAAAAAATTGGCATGACCTTTGCATAATTTTTACACCAATACAACTCATATATTAAGCACATATAATCCGAATAACAATCATGAAAACTCACAAGACATAGAATTCATACTATATATTCTTCAAATAAAAGGTCCATTACAACACATATGCACCTCGGGCTCAGCTTGCCGAGCGGTAAGCCGTGGGCAGTTGAAATTCCCGTGACTGCCTGAGCGGTAAGCCGCCTGTGCCACACGGCTAGTCGGCCTTGAGATGGAGGGGCCAGAGGGACAAGATGGTGAGGGGTGCCAGGCGATGGCGGATTGCGACAGAGGGGACCGAGGGGGCTGCAAGGGCGGCGGCTGGAAGGGGGATGTGGTCCAACCATCCAAGATGAGAGGATAAGGTCGTTTTTTTATTTTTCTTTCATTTATTCCTCCTTTTTATCTTTCTCGAGATTTTACGTCCCTAAAACATGTGAATTTTTGTACGCCACTTGCACTAAAATTCATCATTTCGCATCTAGTTTTTTTTTTTTACAAATTTTTGTGTCAATTTTTTTGAAAAACAAAATAAAAAATTGAATGGATGGTAACCGGCCGTCCGCTGTTACCGGACTGGCCCAATAAGTCATGTTACTACGGTAAGTTAAACCATGCCTTGTGCATTCGCATCTCATCCCAGTATTGAATGCCCAACCACCACTCAATATTTCTTCACAAAGTGAGTATCTGTTTTACTGAATGTAATCAATTTGATTTTACAGGGGAGACATGATGAAAGAATTTGATTTTACTTTGTTCTTAACTTGTTGTAGCGGTTGACATTTTTTATGTTGGACTATTTGTATTATTAAAAAAATAAAACTATCATATATTTTATTAAAATATGTTCTACCATTAAAAAACTTAAAAAATTAAAATATAGACTATAACTTTTTATATTTGAATAAATATTGTAAATAAAACTTAGTTACGGACGTCGGGGAGAGCCGTATTATCAGCTTTCTCCCCACGGTGCACGGCCGCCACAACCCGCACGCGGGAGGGACGGGAGGGGACGGGCCTACCCCAGTCCCAGCTCATGCTAGTCCCAGCCGCAGCTACATGGCCCACAGGTGCAGCGGTCGCGCTGCTTCCCAAGTCACTGTCGTGCCATTTGCGTAGAACACAATCGAAAAGAAAAGCGAGCAGCACGCAAACCTACACGGTGTCCTTAGCCGGAACCTTCCCGGTGTCGGTCTCACCGCACACCGCCCTGCACCTATAAGGAGCAAGCCTATCCGACCGTCCTCAACTTTATCCTCCATCCCTCTGCGCACGCACAGAACAAAAAAAAAGTCAATGACGACAATAATTTAGGAATGGTCAGGGACGACACTATGTGTTGTTATCGGGGTCGGTCGGTCGGTCGACCCCGACGACTTCCAGCAAATCAATGAATTAACAATGTCAATTCATTGATTAAGTTTTGTAATTCATTTTCAAGCTCAAGCTCTGATGGACCCTGACGATGATTAAGTTTTGTAATTCATTCTCAAGCTCTGATGGACCCTAACGAGCTGTCGTGGCTTCACCGAATGGAGGAGGTACACAACAAGATGAACCCTTTTAGGAACATTGAAGGATAACAAGAAGATGCCAAATGAGCCTCTACTGAAGGCAGGAAAACGAAAAAAAAAAGATTTCAATACAAAAATGTACCCTTGTAACAAGAACATTGATGCAAAAGTTTGCAATGGGGGTAAAGTTCCATTGATATGTGTGGTCTGATGATGTTGCCGTTGGGCAGTGCCATTAGATGGTAAATTTGAATGAAGAATTTCTTATGTTCCAACATGAAAAGACCTCACTTACTTCTTGTATTGCCAGATTTACTCAGACTAAATAAGTCAACTATTTTAATAAATTGTTGCCTTTTTGTTAGCACTATTTGTTCGGAAGACATTATTAATAAATAATTGGCTTTTCTAGGAACTTAATCAATTTTGCACTGTGAACATGAGGGATAGGATGGCATGATTAAAGATGTCAACGGGTACCCGTTACCCGTTACCCGGCGGGTAAAAACCCTGTTAGGGGACGGGGATGGGAAGAAAATGCCACCCGCGGGTACAGTATTGGGTCAAATTCCTTCCCCATCGGGTTTGCGGATTCGGGGATGGGATCACTGCACCCGCACCCGTTTCCCCGCGGGATCCCCGATTACATGGTCTATTAGTATTTTTCTGGCCCAGATCGAATAGCCCATACAGCCCAACCGAAACCCTAATACTACTAATTGCACGCACCGAGCCACGGACGCACACACCCCTGCCTGTGGCGGCGCACGCACGCAGCACGCTCCGCTTCCGTTCTCTCTCTTCTGCGCCGCGACTCCTCCTGGACTGGAAGCCTGGACCTCGCCACTGGTCACCCGCTGCCTCGCCTTGCCCACGGCGCCTCGAGCGGTCGAGCCCGCGACTCCGCGTCTCCGCTGTCTGCCCGGACTTTGCCGCGAGTCCGCGACTCCCCCTGGACCTCGCCGTCGGTCTCCCGCCGCCTCGGCCTACCCACGGCGCTGCGAATCCATGGTCTGCACACGGTGCACAGGAGGTAAGGGTTACCCGACGGGTATCCGTTACCCGTGCGGGGACGGGGATGGGAAAAATTTTTCACCCGCGACCGGGGACGGGGACGGGGACGGGGACGGGGACGGGATAGGCAAACCCGCGGAAATTTTACCCGCTGCCATCTTTAGGCATGATGGGCGTTTGGAAAACACCATGTTGTTCTATCTCTACAAAAATACTACTCCCTTACTAAATCATTGTCGCCGTTGATTTTTTTGTTATGTTTGACTATTTGTAAAGGAGGGAGTACCATGCAGTCATGAATACATATTTGATTCTTAACTCAATTCTTGGAGTAACAAAAGGATCGAGCAAGTAAACATTGATACTGATGAATAGTACTTACTTTTGATTCTGATTTGTAGTTTGTTTTGAAGTGAAATTGTAGTCGGCTAATAATATTGCATCATGCATCACCTTTTCTAACTCCCATCGCACAAGCACTCACCTAGGCTACTATGATCATCGCCAAAAGAAAAAGTTAAGCTACTATGTTTGAATATTCAAAATTATTTTCTAAGGGGATCTTCGAGCAGTGCTAAATATTCCATTTACAAATGCTACTATTGGCTTACATTACCTATATCTATGTGGTTACAAATGCTGTCATAAGTAACAACGGAAGGTATGGCTGCATTTGTGTTGTTCCTTTGAATGGTTCCTTAATAATGGTGTCGATTTCGAGGAACATGACTCTAGAGCATACAAAAGCTTGCGTCCAGTCATATTATAAGGCTAGTATCATATGATAATATTACTATTATTATTTTTTGCGAGGGGTAACAGATTCTTACTAAGAGACTATAAATCCTAGGATCAGTGTACCGCTTGCTTCTAATTGGTGTTAGCACCTTACGGACCACTGGTAGGTACATCCTGTCGGCCTCGTTAGCCTTACCAATGGAGGTAATTTTCACTGCAATTACGGGTGAAATTATCAATCGATCTATCTCATATTTTATTGACAAGTATTCAAGGATGGAAGACAATAGGTTAAATGATCTCCTACGGCTACTACATCGGGCTCAGACAATCGTCAACGAAGCAGAGGGGCGGTTCATCACAAACCGAGCAATGTCATATCAACTGAACATATTGAGAAAAGAGATGTACAGAGGTTATTTCACCATGGATAGGTTGAAGAACCAAAGAACTGACGCCAAAGGCCATGATGTGAGTCACTCTTCCGCCCTGTACAAATTAATGCATGGTAGTAAGCGTATCTTTTTCCCCATAGATGATGCACACAAGAAGAACGAATTGCAGCAGCTAATTTGCAATTTAAACGACATCATCGCTGATGCAAATGAGCTTGTCATATTTTTGGAGAATTATCCACCCATGTACCGCCAACCTTACAGCATGCATCTCATTATTGGGAAGTGCATGTTTGGTCGTCAAATGGAAATGGATAGGATCATGGATTTCTTGATTCAAAAAGAGCACCAAAGCAACAAAGGTGTGGGCATCCTACCGATTATTGGTCCAGGATATGTTGGAAAGGGCACCCTTGTTTCACACGTCTGCAATGATGCTAAGGTGCGCAACCACTTTACCAAAATTGTGATAGTTAATGGAGATGATATTAATGACAAGAAGCTAACGATAGCGAAAGATGGGGGTATGGTCATGCATCAAAACAAAGCTTTAGCTGAAACAGAGAGGACATTGGTTGTCATTGAATTCTCAGAAAATGTTGACAAGATTGCATGGAACGACTTCAATATATCTTTTATTGGGCACCTTGCAAGAGGTAGCAAAATTATACTAACAAGTAATTCTGATGAAATAAAAAAATTTGGAACCACACAAGCTCTTCGAGTAAATTTTCTACCACTAGAAGCATACTGGTATTTCTTCAAAATTCTTGTATTCGGGAGTGCAGATCCTAGCGATCACCCCAAACTAGAGTCAATTGCTATGGAAATGGCTACAGAGATGAATGGATCATTTCTAGCTGCGAACATAATATCAGGCATTCTCAGGGATAATTTCAGTGATCAATATTGGTCCATGTACCAAGCAATTTTCAAGGCAAACATACAAAGAAATATCTTTTTGTATGGTGAACATCCATGTGAGCTTATGCAGAAAAAGAAACGTGCATGTTATTGGATTAACACAGATCAGTATATGGTTTGTCATGAGTATATTGCATATCATGCTGGGGAGAACGTTCCATCAATAACAATGTATGATGTCGTATCTGGAAACTTCAAATGTGAAGGTGCATTCGAGGTTCTTGCATGGAAGTCACCCATACTACCACATAAATCATATATCATGAGTTGTATAATTGAAAAGGCCCAGTATATTAAGAGGGTGCAGTCTACAATGGCTGATTATTAGTTGCAGTTATACATGTGTGTTAAAAGCACATTAAAATGTTGTTGCCCATGTCGTCAAAGACGATCAACCTGTAGCCTACTTTTGATTCGAGCCGTAGAAATTTTTCTTGTATTTCTTGTGATTTTGACACCTGGTTAACAATCATGCAAAATAATTTCCTTGTCCGAACCATGCAGCATACTTTACTATGCATACTTATTAAGAAATGAACAGTAATTTGGTTGCCTTGCTACATGTAAAGTTTGGTACCACTGGAAGCCTAATGCAGAGCATTGATCAAGAGAAACATATTTGCGGAATAGAAACTACCAGATGTAATATACAGATATTGATAATTCAATAACTAGAAGTCATTTTGTAATATCTTAATTAATACTCCTCATTTGTCTCTTGTTGTACCTTACCACTAGTAAATTACTGAATCATGGGAGAGATACAGGTTGAGGCTTTGATGATTGCAGATGAATCCTAGGTACTCCCTCCGTCCCCAAATAGTTGTCGCTTTTGACTTCTATTCATAATGTTTGACCTTCCGTCTTATTTGAATTCTTTTCTCAACTCTTTAAACAAATATATTATAATTAGAGTGTCTCTAATATTAAAATATATTATAAAAAGTAAAATAATATTTACATAAAAATTTTGAATAAGACGAATGATCAAATATGATATCTAAATGTCAAAAGCGACAAGTATTTGGGGACGGAGGAGTACTGATTGCAATTGAGCAGATGGTGTTGGTCAATCGGTGCAACCAACACTAAAATGGATTAAGGTGCTCACTCGTGTTGAATTTAAAGTGAATTGCACACCTTTTCTCCATCAGCTTAAGTTTTTTATAAGTGTCTCTAATATTAAAATATATTATAAAAAGTAAAATAATATTTACATAAAAATTTTGAATAAGACGAATGATCAAATATGATATCTAAATGTCAAAAGCGACAAGTATTTGGGGACGGAGGGAGTACCCGATTGCAATTGAGCAGATGGTGTTGGTCAATCGGTGCAACCAACACTAAAATGGATTAAGGTGCTCACTTGTGTTGAATTTAAAGTGAATTGCACACCTTTTCTCCAACAGCTTAAGTTTTTTATAGTATCGGTTCCTAGTAATAATCTACTTCGCTCCATTGCTTCAAGTCAACCTAAATTTGAAATGGGTAAAAAAAAGGATTGGACTCGTGAGATGTAAAAAAATTTAAGGTGTTGCATCTTTGTCACACCCAGTCTTAAGGCCAAGACCGAATGCATAGCTATATGTGTGCCAGGATCAGCTTAATCACACATATAGAGACAATAGTGAAATAACAAGTATAACCAATGTCATAGTATAACTTATTACATCGTCTCAAGCGTATCTTTATTACATAACTTTATTAAAAATGTCTCAAAGGACTAAACTAAACTCAGCGGAAGACTCCATACGCCACGGGCAATCAACCGGAAACGCACGCTTAGTAGTAGTCTTCATCAAGGTACCTCCTTTCGGCTTCGACCAGCAGTAGTGTATAGCAACAGGAAATAGCAAGAGTGAGTACATGTCGTACTCGGCAAGTGTGGGAAAAATGACATGCAAGGTCTTTCAAAGGACTTTCCAGCTTGCAAAACGCCCATGCTAAGGTTTCGCCGCCATCAAAGTGACGCATCACCCAGGGGCCCCCTCTTACACCGTGGCTTCAAGTACTCCGCCTTTCCTCGCCCGAATCCGGAAGACACCTTCTTCCTTCATCCTTCCTCGACGCTCGCAGAACCGGGAAGCTACCTCGGTACTAAACCTTACCTACCCATTATCAGCCCCGTGCTTTGTGCGGAAGTCCTAGGTTGCCGCTCCAAGAACCGGTCCTTATGATCCCAAACAGGTACCACCACAACTCACCGTGTGCACCGGCACCATCATCGACAATCCTCCTGTCGGGATCACCTAAGTTCCATGTTGCTAAAAAAAACATTACCAGTTCATTGATCATTATGTTCAAGTGGACAATTAGTCAAGATTAGCATTTAGTTCAGTTGTAAACCCCATTGTGAGCATGCTAAGCAATGACGTACCCATACTATAGCACTACACCGAAAACCAAGGCGACAAGGAAAATAGTATGGAACAGGATATGACACAATAGGATTCAAAATTAAATGCAATGCATAAAAGTAAATTCAGATAGTAAAGAAAGTAGGCGCAATGTGCATCAAGGACACTTGCCTGTCTCCTCTTGCTGCTGCTGCTCAAACTCCGGGTCCTAGGAATCCTCGTACTCTTCCTCGTCTATTTTCGTCACGCCGGAAAACACACATACATAGCAAATAAGAAACAGTACACCAAACAATGCCTACTGTCTATGAAAACAGTACCATTAAATAGTACTCGTCACTACGAACTCATGAGCGCAAGAATCACCTAAATCGGAGTTACGAGTTAAAAGTTATGAACGTTTTAAGATCTAAGGTTTAAATTGTAAAACAGCAGCTTCGGGGACCTATTTGTAGTTACTGAAAAGTTACAGGGACCTAAAATATAATTATTAAATTACTCAGGGGCTTAAATGTAAAAATTACATTACTGCGACCTAACAGGATTAAATTATAATTATTAATTAACTTAGGGTTAATTATGTAAAAGTGGGGGTTCTTTACTAAATATTTAAGACGGCGGGGGTGTTTTTGTAAAACAACCGTAACGGTTCGATTAACCTAATCTAAGCCGTAGATCAACGATCCGACGGTTCGGAATTGTCCGGCCGGGCGGCGGCGGTGGCGACGGCCGACGGGTGGCGGCGCCATGGGAGCTCACCGGAGCTCGCGGAATCTAGGGCCCCGGTGCCCCGTTCTCGACGCGGGAAGCGCCTACGCGATGCGGGAGGGCCCGGCGAACTCACCGGAGGGTCGCGCGATGACGGGAGAGTGCGGCGGCGGCTCGCGACGACGACGGGCAGGCGGAAGACTTCGGCGGCGTCGCGGGGGCTCCTCGGACCACGGCTTTGCGTCGGACTTGGCCGGCGGGCTGCGGTCGGTCGACGCGAAGGGCGGCGTGCGGTTCACGGGCGGTGCGAGGTCTCCGAGCGGCGGCGCGACGAGCGAGCCCAAGGCGGCGGTGATGGCGATGGTGGGGGTGAGTTAGGGCTCGGGATTTTGGGGATTTTGGTTGCGGAAAAACGGAGCATTGGGTGCGGCGCGTTTTATAGGGGTGCGTCGGCGGCACGCACGCCAAGGATGGTCGGAATCGGGCTGCGGATTCACCTCCGATTCGAGTCGGGTTGAGATGGGCTCGCGTGGGCTTGGGAGCGGGCTGGCTGGGCCGAGTCGGGTCGGGACGGAGGAAGAAGAAAGGGGAGAGGGAAAAGGGGATTGGGCCGAGAAAGATTCGGCCCATGGCCGTGGAATTCGGTTTCTTCTTCTTCTATTTTTCTTTTCTTATTTCTAACTTCTAGTTTGTAATTTAAATTCGAACGAATTCTATTCGATTTTCGAAATCAAGTTTTCAAACAAATAAAACCTAATGCAACTATCAAGCATGAATGCAACAAACATGATTTTATAAATAATAATAAAATAATTCATTTAAATAGAAATTTAATTCTTAACCTAGGATAAATACTAGCATCCTAATAAAATAAATCAAATTATATTTTATTGCGAATTTTGAATATCCAGGGTGTTACAAACCTACCCCCTTAAGATGAATCTCGCCCTCGAGATTCGGATGGATCAGGAAAAAGATTAGGGAACTCTTTCTTCGGATCGTCCTCGTTCTCCCATGTAGCTTCCTCCTCTGTGTGATTGCTCCACCGAACCTTGCACATACGGTACTTCTTATTCCTTGTGGCCTTCTCAAGGGTATCCAAAATCTTCACGGGGTACTCCCGATAAGTGAGATCCTCTCCTACTCGTCAATTCCTCAATAGGCAGCTGTTCCTCCGGCACTCGTAGACATTTCCTCAATTGAGAGACATGAAAAACATCATGGACATCCGACATATGCGGTGGTAACTCTAATTGATATGCTACCTCACTCATCCGAGCAATGATCTTGAACGGACCGATGTATCTAGGAGCTAACTTGCCTCCGATCTTGAAACGTCGCAAACCTCTCATAGGAGATACCTTGAGATATACAAAGTCACCAACCTCAAAGCTCAACTCTCTTCTCCTATTATCTGCCTAACTCTTCCGTCTAGACCGAGCAAGCTTTAAATTCTCTCTTACGATGTGAACTTGTCTCTCAGCCTCTTGAAGAATCTCAGGACCAAACAGTAATTTCTCTCCTACTTGATCCCAAAACAAAGGCGTTCCGCACTTGCGACCATATAGGAACTCAAACGGTGCCATCTTGATACTCTCTTGGTAACTATTGTTGTAGGAGAATTCGGCATATGGAAGGAGCTTATCCCAACTCTTACTATATTGGAGTGCACACGACCTCAACATGTCCTCCAAAATCTGATTCACCCTCTCTCGTCTGTCCGTCCGTTTGGGGATGATAGGCTGAACTAAAATTCAACTTTGTATCCAAAGACTCATGTAACTTCTCCCAAAACCTGGAGGTGAACTGCGTACCTCTATCCGACACAATCTTCTTTGGAACACCATGCGGACACACTATCTTTGCTATGTACAGCTCTGCAAGCCTCCGCCCGATATACGTGGTTTTGACAGGGATAAAATGCGCAACTTTGGTCAATCGATCCACAATAACCCATATAGAATCATAACCTCCCCGAGTCCGAGGTAAACCCACAATGAAATCCATTGCGATTTCTTCCCACTTCCATTCAGGTATCTTGAGTGGTTGTAGGAGTCCAGCTGGTCGTTGTCGTTCTGCCTTGACTCTCCGGCATGTATCACACAAAGCCACATACTCGCTACGGCTCTCTTCATTCCAGCACCACCAATAACGAGTCTTCAAATCATGGTACATCTTAGTGCCTCCCGGGTGCATAGAGTATGCCGAGTTATGAGCCTCTCGAAGTATCAACTCTTTAATTTCCTCAACATCCGGCACACGGATCCGTTGCTTGTACCACAGTTGTTCCTTGATCGTCAATAGTGAAACCCGGGGCCTTGTTCTCCTGGATCTCGTAACTTGATCTCCTGAATGGCAGCATCCTCAAGCTGTCCTTTTCGAATATCACTCTCTAGTGTAGACTCCACTTCCATTGCAACGGCTTCCATGTTAGTCACCCAACCAAGGTTAAGCTTCTCAAACTCTTCACATATATCCGGCGGTAACTCTCTAGTAGCCAATGTGTTCAAATGAGACTTCCTACTCAATGCATCTGCGACCACATTCGCCTTGCCGGGGTGATAGTTGATCTCCAAGTCATAATCCTTGATGAGTTCTAACCATCGGCTCGCCTCGGATTCAAATCGGACTGAGTGAAGAAATATTTCAAACTCTTATGATCCGAGTAGATTTCACACCTCTTCCCAATGAGATAGTGTCTCCAAATCTTGAGAGCGTGAACCACCGCTAGCAATTCCAAGTCATGCGTAGGGTACTTCTCCTCATGTTTCCTCAACCGCCTCGATGCATATGCCACGACTCTTCCTTCTTGCATGAGCACACATCCTATGCCTTGTCCACATGCATCACAATACACCGAGAAAGGCTTCTCCATATCGGGCATGGTCGAACGGGTGTTGCGGTAAGCCTCTGCTTCAACTCCTGGAAACTAGCTTCTCGCCGAGGTGTCCACTCAAAAGTCTTTCCTTTCTCCAATAATTCTGTCATAGGCTTTGCTATCTTGGAAAACCTTTCGATGAACCGTCCGTAGTATCCTGCCAAACCGAGGAAACTTCCGATCTCCGAGACATTCTGCGGTGACTTCCAACTCAACACATCATCGACCTTACTAGGATCCACGGATATTCCTCCTTCCGAGATGACGTGACCAAGAAAAGCAACTTCTTTCAACCAGAATTCACACTTACCGAGCTTAGCATATAACCGATTGTCCCTAAGCTTCGTAGAACAAGACGAAGATGTTCCTCATGTTCTTCCTCATTCTTCGAGAATACCAAGATATCATCAATGAAAACAACCACAAACTTGTCCGGATATTCCATAAAGACCTTGTTCATCGGATACATGAAGTAGGCTGGAGCATTGGTCAAACCAAAGGACATAACGGTATACTCAAATAATCCATACCGAGTGATGAAGGCCGTCTTGGGGATGTCGGAGGCTCGGACCTTCAATTGGTGATATCCGGAACGAAGATCAATCTTGGAGAATACACGAGCTCCCTTCAGCTGATCGAATAAGTCATCAATCCGTGGTAGAGGGTATCTATTTTTGATGGTAACCTCATTGAGTGCACGGTAATCCACACACATTCTCTCGATCACCTCCCTTCTTATCAACAAAAATAACCGGGGCTCCCCATGGTGATGCACTAGGACGGATATAACCCTTATCTAAAAGTTCTTGCAATTGGGTTTTAAGTTCAGCTAACTGTTCACTATCCATCCGATAGGGTCGCTTAAAAATAGGAGCTGTACCAGGAACTAATTCAATAACAAATTCAATGTCACGGTCGGGTGGCATACCCGGCAACTCCTCTAGGAAGACATCGGGAAACTCGCTGACCACACGGATCTCCTGAACCGAAGTACCTTCCAAATTATTCAACACAATGCTATTGACTGCCCCTTTGCTAGTGATGAGTGCATCAGCAACATACTCCACTTCCTCTCCCGAGCTAGCTGTCAACTTCATCGCCTTCTTAGCACAATCAATCGGACCCTTGTGCTTTCCCAACCAACTCATTCCAAGGATGACGTCAATACCCATAGATTCAAGAACGACTAGGTTTGCAAGGAAATCTACTCCCCTTATGATAAGGTTTACCTTACGGCAAACTTGTCTAGCATGCATCTCTCCCCCAGGTGAGGTAACTATCATAAGGTTCTTAAGCATTGACATGGGTAGATTATGTTTTTGAACGAAGGCAGCAGATACGAATGAATGCGATGCTCCAAGTATCAAATAAGACAACTGCATTTTGATCATAGACAGAAAACATACCAATCACGACGTCCGGAGCCTCTTGAGCACCTTCAATGTCCACATGGTTGACACGTGCACGCACATGGTTCTGTTTGGCTGGAGTAGGTGCAGCATTGGCATTGCGGCTTGGAGTGTTGTTAGCAACTTGAGCCGGGGTCCGAGCCGGGCGATTCCGAGGGCACTTATCAGCAAAATGTCCTACCTGTCCACAACGGAAACAGGGTCCACGGCCTCCGGTGTTCTGTCCATTGTTGGGCCTCTCGCTGAGTTGATGAGGCCCGATTGTTGTTGGGACGCTGCATCCGACGCCGAGGAGTACCATAGCCTTGTCCAGCACCTTGGGTCCTCTCGCTGGCCACTCTGCTGTCCCCCTGCTGAGCTGGACGATAGACAGGTCCCGCAGATGAAGAACTGAAACGGGGCTTAGTGTTGTTCCTTTCCTGCTGCGCTCGACGCTCCAGCTTGCGCTTGCGATTCATCCTACCCCTCCTATTCTCCGGAATCGGTGCGCGATCCACTAGGGACTCGGAAGTTCACAAAGTCCCTAGACTCCAAAGCATAAGCAAGACCATCATTCAGTCCCTCCAGGAAGTGCTCTTGCTTCTTCTCATCGGTGTCCACTTCTCCTGGAGCATAGCGTGAAAGCTGGGTGAAGCGGTGCGGATACTCACCGACGGACATGGAACCTTGCACCAAGTCCCGGAACTCCTTCTTCTTGACTTTCATGACACCACGAGGAATATGGTGAGCCCTAAAACTGGTCACAAACTCCTGCCAAGTGATATTAGTCGGGTCCCGATGGGCATTCACCAATGCCTCCCACCATTCAGCAGCTGGGCCCTCAAGGCTGGTGTGAAGCATACAACACCTTCTCCCTGTCGTTGCAGCTGAACAACTAACAGCTTCTTCTCAATGGTCTTCAGCCGGTCATCAGCATCAAGAGGATCCTTAGCTTGCGAGAACGGCACTGGTTTGGTCCTCTCGAAACACTCCCAACTTGTCCCTAGGTGGCGGAGCCGGCGCTTCATGGTTCTGGTTCCGATGGTTCTGCTGGTTCTGCTGCATCCGGATCATGTTCTGCTGCATGGTCCGAAGGATCCGGGCTTGCATGGCCAAAACTTGCGCCGAGTAGGTTCCGGTGGTGCATCCCCATCGTTGTCGTTGTTGTTGTTGTTGCGCCTCGCCATCCGTTGAGTCAAACGAGATTGAAAAGTTCACGTCATGTTTGCACGGTCAACAAGGAAAAGATCATGATAAAGATAGTCAAGGACATGATGGAGGTAGAAATAGAGCGACAAGTATAAGAAAAAGAGTAGATAGTAAGAATTAAGCAGGAGATGAGCAATATTATAGGAAATTGGACATATCAACGAGCAACATAGATATTCCATGAGATAGAAGTAAATAGCTATGAATGAGTATAAACAAATGATATGGAGAGGTGATAAGGATATAGATAAAAGAACTAAAGAGAGAATATAACCCAAACTAATCCTTTGTTAACTCATTAATGTATGAT
This sequence comes from Chloris gayana, assembly GCA_031894775.1. Lineage (NCBI taxonomy): Eukaryota > Viridiplantae > Streptophyta > Magnoliopsida > Poales > Poaceae > Chloris > Chloris gayana. The sequence continues at coordinate 18,699 of JAUNZO010005165.1, forward strand.
AAACGGATGATTATAAGACATGCCTTACATCCCATCGACACTCAAGCAAAAACTCCAAATGACAAGCATCACTCCAAACATTGTAGCAAACCAAGCATGAGGACGTACTAAGACTAAGACTATCTATCGACGGTAAACTTTAACTAACTCGATTAACTACTCGTCCTATCCTCATGGACCTAAGTGATGACTCTCCTGGACAACTACTCCTCCGGAGGTGGCGGGGGTGGTGTAGTTGCCAAACGCGAGAGCTCTCCGCGAGGAGGGGAGCTAGGCGGCACGGTGGGTGATGGTGGCGCCTCCTCGGGGTCTTCCTCGTCCTCTTCATCCTCGGGGGTCAGCATCTCATGGAGAGACATGATCCTCTCCTCTTGCTCCTCGTTGCAGCGGTGTAGATCTTCCATCTCATCCAAAGCCTCGGTCAGCATGAAGTCCATAGCTCTAGTGAGGCGCACTTGCTCCTGAAGTCCGTCACTCGTTGTCTCCGGCAGGTGCGGGCATCACCGTAGTGTCCAGGCTGCAGCTATCTCCGTAGGGGAAGTGAGCAAGCCGGGAGTGGCGCATATTAGTGTCCCTCCCGGCGCGTAATACAAGAAGAGCTTGACGAGCAGCATCGCGAATCCCAGCATCGAAGGTAGATCTTGGGGCGGTGGCGTGGTGCTCACGAAGGGTGCGGCGCATGCCATCATCCGTGCACCGGCGGTAGAGGATCACCGACACCCTCCACCGGTAGCCTCTTCCACGCAGCGCTGTCCTGGTTCCAATGTAGAGAGGAGCGTCGTGGAAACCGAGCCCTTGAAGCATGTATGACAGAGTGTTGGGGTAGTAGCCGGCATGCGGTCCATTGGAGTGAGCCACCATGGCGGGCTGGCACATCCAAGCAGCGCCCTCGGGGATGCGAGTGGGCTGAACAACCACTCTCTTGCACGGAGTGAGCTTACAACGAACCATCTACAAAGTTTTGAATAGAGGAGGTTAGTAAAGTGTTTTCATAAACAAGAAGGTAGTAAAAGCAACAAGATGAGTATAGATAAACAAGTTTTAAGTAATATATATAGTTATGAGAATAAGCTTTTCAAATAATACCTAAGACCCGAAGACTCTAACTAAACTAGCGTCCTACGGTTGACACGGCTCCGATACCACTTTGTCACACCCAGTCTTAAGGCCAAGACCGAATGCATAGCTATATGTGTGCCGGGATCGGTTAATCACACATATAGAGACAATAGTGAAATAACGAGTATAACCAATGTCATAGTATAACTTATTACATCGTCTCAAGCGTATCTTTATTACATAACTTTATTAAAAATGTCGCAAAGGACTAAACTAAACTCAGCGGAAGACTCCATACGCCACGGGCAATCAACCGGGAAACGCACGCTTAGTAGTAGTCTTCATCAAGATACCTCCTTTCGGCTTCGAGCGGTAGTAGTGTATAGTAACAGGAAATAGCAAGAGTGAGTACATGTCGTACTCAGCAAGTGTGGGAAAAATGACATGCAAGCTGTATAAAAAGGAAAGCCGACACGGGGTTTGCAATAGAAGCACCTATACTAGTCAAGTTAATTAAACAACCTATTTACTATGTGATAAAAGCACCAACAGGTCACCCCACCTGTTAACCACTGCAAGCTACCCTACTTGCGGAAACCACACTACAGAGTTACCCCGCCTGTAGCTCACCTCACTACAAGTTACCCCGCTTGTAGCTACCAAAGGGTTACTCCACCCAAACCATCCCTCTAGTTCTCGTGAGGATCCAGGCCGTTCGTGACCGTGAACACGGCTGTTAATAACGAGTTTTACACTCTGCAGAGGTTGCATAACTTTACCCACGGGTCGGTGATTCCATCACTATTCGGTGACTAAAACCTCTATTATGCCAGCACACTTCCTAAGGTATGAGGCCAAGAGATCACCGCAAGGTCTTTCAAAGGACTTCCCGGTTTGCAAAACGCCCATGCTAAGGTTTCGCCGCCATCAAAGTGACGCATCACCCAGGGGCCCCCTCTTACACCGTGGCTTCAAGTACTCCGCCTTTCCTCGCCCGAATCCGGAAGACACCTTCTTCCTTCATCCTTCCTCGACGCTCGCAGAGCCGGGAAGCTACCTCGGTACTAAACCTTACCTACCCATTATCAGCCCCGTGCTTTGTGCGGAAGTCCTAGGTTACCGCTCCAAGAACCGGTCCTCATGATCCCAAACAGGTACCACCACAACTCACCGTGTGCACCGGCACCATCATCGACAATCCTCCCGTCGGGATCACCTAAGTTCCATGTTGCTAAAAAAAACATTACCAGTTCATTGATCATTATGTTCAAGTGGACAATTAGTCAAGATTAGCATTTAGTTCGGTTGTAAACCCCATTGTGAGCATGCTAAGCAATGACGTACCCATACTATAGCACTACACCGAAAACCAAGGCGACAAGGAAAATAGTATGGAACAGGATATGACACAATAGGATTCAAAATTAAATGCAATGCATAAAAGTAAATTCGGATAGTAAAGAAAGCAGGCGCAATGTGCATCAAGGACACTTGCCTGTCTCCTCTTGCTGCTGCTGCTCAAACTACGGGTCCTGGGAATCCTCGTACTCTTCCTCGTCTATTTTCGTCACGCCGGAAAACACACATACATAGCAAATAAGAAACAGTACACCAAACAATGCCTACTGTCTATGAAAACAGTACCATTAAATAGTACTCGTCACTACGAACTCATGAGCGCAAGAATCACCTAAATCGGAGTTACGAGTTAAAAGTTATAAACGTTTTAAGATCTAAGGTTTAAATTGTAAAACAAGCAGCTTCGGGGACCTATTTGTAATTACTGAAAAGTTACAGGGGACCTAAAATATAATTATTAAATTACTCGGGGGCTTAAATGTAAAAATTACATTACTGTGACCTAACAGGATTAATTATAATTATTAATTAACTTAGGGTTAATTATGTAAAAGTGGGGGTTCTTTACTAAATATTTAAGACGGCGGGGGTGTTTTTGTAAAACAACCGTAACGGTTCGATTAACCTAATCTAAGCCGTAGATCAACGATCCGACGGTTCGGAATTGTCCGGCCGGGGCGGCGGCGGTGGCGACGGCCGACGGGTGGCGACGCCATGGGAGCTCGCCGGAGCTCGCGGAATCTAGGGCCCCGGTGCCCCGTTCTCGACGCGGAAGTGCCTACGCGATGCGGGAGGGCCCGGCGAACTCACCGCGAGGGTCGCGCGACGACGGGAGAGTGCGGCGGCGGCTCGCGACGACGACGGGCGAGGCGGAAGACTTCGGCGGCGTCGCGGGGGCTCCTCGGACCACGGCTTTGCGTCGGACTTGGCCGGCGGGCTGCAGTCGGTCGACGCGAAGGGCGACGTGCGGTTTACGGGCGGTGCGAGGTCTCCGGGCGGCGGCGCGACGAGCGAGCCCAAGGCGGCGGTGATGGCGATGGCGGGAGTGAGTTAGGGCTCGGGATTTTGGGGATTTTGGTTGCGGAAAAACGGAGCATTGGGTGCGGCGCGTTTTATAGGGGTGCGTCCGCGGCACGCATGCCAAGGATGGTCGGAATCGGCTGCGGATTCACCTCCGATTCGAGTCGGGTTGAGATGGGCTCGCGTGGGCTTGGGAGCGGGCTGGCTGGGCCGAGTCGGGTCGGGACGAGAGGAAGAAGAAAGGGGAGAGGGAAAAGGGGATTGGGCCGAGAAAGATTCGGCCCATGGCCGAGGAATTCGGTTTCTTCTTCTTCTATTTTTCTTTTCTTATTTCTAACTTCTAGTTTGTAATTTAAATTCGAACGAATTCTATTCGATTTTCGAAATCAAGTTTTCAAACAAATAAAACCTAATGCAACTATCAGCATGAATGCAACAAACATGATTTTATAAATAATAATAAAATAATTCATTTAAATAGAAATTTAATTCTTAACCTAGGATAAATACTAGCATCCTAATAAAATAAATCAAATTATATTTTATTGCGAATTTTGAAAATCCAGGATGTTACAATCATTGTCCGGGTTCCCCCAGCAACCAATCAGACCCATATAGGAGGTCCCATAGCTAAATACTCTTCAGATCGGCAGTGCTTGCTACATGGCACTGTTGGTGATGTAGATGTGAATTCACCACCACGTCCCTTGTAATTGTTTTCCTAAGTGCAACTGCAAATAACATCAGAATTATTTTTGATAAAATGCATTATTCAATTTTAATATTATATTTTATTCATACAAATGTACGTTGTTACCAATGCTGCCCTCTCGTGCCATGCATCGATCTTTTCAACGGTTTGTTGACATTAGCGTTGAGTCCCTGGAAGTTAGTGCCAAATACTAGGTTGGATTGTGCAAGGTGATGAGGTGCAACGTCTCTGTCAGAAATGTCGTCTCTTTGGAGAGTACGCACAGCACCTATAAATTGCATTAGTGCTACACCATCATTAGCAGCTTACAAAGTTGTCCATACCATAACACCTTTCCCTTTACATTAATCCCCAAAAGGGGGCATTTTGTTCTCCTACCTAGTGATTTTGGAGGACAAGTCTGCTAGGATAGACGGTCTTCTCGATGGCAATATTTCTGAAAGCCATTATGGGTGGGATGGCTACCTTGGTTGACAAGTACTCGAAGATAACAACATCACCGACAGATGACAAGAGTATACATGATCTAGAGAGGCTATTGTTGCGGATTGGTGTTATCATGGAAGAGGCGGAAGGACGGCAAATCACAAACCGAGCTATGATATATCAACTTAATTTGCTGAGGAAAGAAATGTATCGGGGGTATTTCAACCTGGACACTTTGAGGTATCATGGAACTGTGGTGCAAGGTCATGATGTGAGTCACTCATTTTCTCATTCCAAATTTAATAATGCCAAGCATCTCTTTTTGTCTGCGACTGATTCACATGGGACAGAGGAGCTGCAAGAAGTAATAGAATATTTTAATAGCATCATAGAGGACGCGAACGGGCTTGTTGTATTCCTGAGGAACTATCCTCCACTGTATAGGCAACCATACAACACACACTTGTTGATTGGCAAGTGCATGTTTGGTCGCCAAATGGAAATGGAGAGGATCATGGACTTTATATTTCGAAAGGAGCATTCAGATGTGGAATGTGTGGGTGTTCTACCGATTGTTGGTCCAACACATGTTGGAAAGAGCACCCTAGTTGCACATGTCTACAGTGACACAAGAGTGCGCAATTACTTCTCTTATATTCATTTGTTTACAGGAGATGACATAAATAAAGAGAATATTGCTACCTTGAAAGATTGTGGTATGGTTATGCATCAAAGTAGTTCCATAAATAGGGACGATAGGGTACTTGCCATTATCGAATTCTCAGGAGATGCTGATGAGGTATCATGGAATAATTTTTACTTTTCTTATTCTGCTTATCTTGGAAGAGATAGCAAAATCATAATAACAAGTAGATCCAACAAAATAATAAAATTTGGCACCACACGGGGTCTTGCATTGAATTTTCTACCTCCAGATGCATATTGGTACTTCTTCAAGAATCTAATGTACGGGAGTGCGTATTCAACTGATCACCAAGGATTAGAATCAATAGCGATGGAGATTGCAAGGAGGCTGCATGGGTCATTCATAGGTGCAAATAAAATATCGGCCGTTCTACAGCAGCAGTTTGTTCCTCAACGTTGGAAGATGTGCCTAGGAAATTTGAATAGAAATATGCAATGGAATGTCTCCTTGTTTGGTGAGGACCCATTTGAACTTGCGAGGAAAAACAAAGCTACAAGTATTCAGCTCAGTGATGATGAGTTTGTTGTTTTTGATAAGCGTCGTACGTGTCCAGTCAACGAAAATCTTCCTATGGTAACTATAGAAGATGTTTTGTCTGGACGAGTAAAATATGATGGGGAGTTTGAAGTCCATTGTTGGAAATCACATGTACTACCATATAGTTCCTACTCTGCTCGTTGCATCATCGAGAAGCTGCAGTAATAACAAGATCAGATTTATTCGATATCAACTTTGGCAATGTTATTACCTCATTATCAATATGTGACAATTTTTCTGTCATGATATGGGATTAGAAGCCGATTTTGTCATGATATGTGATTAGAAGCCGATTTTGTCATGATATGTGATTAGAAGCCGATTTTGTAACTGAAAACAAAATCCTAGCCTATCCTCCAAGCCTAGCCTAGCCTAGCTATCTGGCCTTGTTCTCTTCGTCGTGAACTAGTACTAGTCCATCAACCCGTCCATACGCACGGGCTAAAGTCGATTCCGCCACCAAGTTGACTCCAAGATTCCTCTAGGATTTTTCTGGTTCAAAACACATACGTGAATTGTTATAAGACTCCAACGACAGAGTGAATCCCTCATCCTAATGCTATTTATTTGAAAGAAATTGTGAGGTTGTCTTTCACACAATAACCGCTCGATGTTTGTCATCCATCATTTCATCCTAGGGCAGTCATCTTTCTCGCTACGATTCAGATACCTGAATTGAATTAATCTTTCAACAACTCAATTAATCTTTGCATTGTGTGCCATCACTTTTGGAGAGAAACCTGAATTGAAGGCTCGGAAGAGAGCTGGTTTAATCAGGGACAAAGGTATCGATGTCAACCTCATCTTTCTCTAAGTCAATCTTGTATCAATCTCTCTCTCTATATATTGTTAGAAGCTTGTAACCTACATATGTAGCAAGTAGATCTACTATGGTCGATCAAAACCTGCCATCCAAATCTTGAAAAGCATTGCTAATTAGTCCAAGGTCCCATCCTGCCACCCACGTCTTGAAAAGTGCTGCTAATGAACCTATATAGATCTTCAGAGACGTACAGGCATGGCTGCCTTGCATGCGATAGATCGTCCGGGTAGGCCCCTATCAAATCACATTGTATTCTACTCCCTTGGAATCTCCTTGTGCGGCAGCATTAAAGAGACATTACCGACCTTCGTGGCATCCATTAGAAGCTGATGGCTGATGTGCGTGATGCCTAGATACAATGGTTTTTTACCTTGTGTCGAAACTTGTCAATGATTGTGGCCTCCTCGTTGAAGATTGCTTAAACCCACGGCCGGCAGCAATTTCCTTGGTGATCATCGGAATAGGAATAATTTCTTTCTTCCTCCCCGCGCTCCAGCCCACGACCGGCGTCTGTACTAAGCTCACGCTCCGGTGATCCGCCACTTGCTTTATTTATTTTTCTCCGTGAGGCGAAAAAGGCTGACGTTTGGAAATAGCTCTCGAGCAGATGATGAAATATGCTTATATGCCTCTGTATCCCAACCGACTTATGGAAACAATATTCGAGGGAAGTAGGAAGGAGTCCAACGGACTAAGCAAAGCCTAGGCAATACGTGCATGTGTATTTTTTACTTTAAGAAATTTCTAATGGTATAATAGTGGGTAATTTCATCATGGCATAGGTGGGTAATTTAATCCCAGTTATATCAAATGACTACTATTTGTCGATCATCGATTCTACAGCCGGATGCTTCGCTTTTTTCTGAGAATTTTTATGATTTTCCTCCAATTAAGGTAGAGGCCTCAAAAGAAGCCTCCAATTAGTATATATAAGTTCCTTGTTGCGTTGGTTACACGGTCCATAAATTCATGCACATCAAAAAAATTCCTTCCTTCTGACTAGAACGAATTACCCCAGAATTAAATGCCCAACCAATACACGGACGGGTATATGGGAACTATGCAGCCGCGTAGGCAAGACAACCGCCCGAGGACCCTCCCGGACAAGACATCGGCTCACATCCTCTCCCACCTGAGCACTCCCGACTCCCGAGGTCGCATGCACCTGGGTGCTCTCTCCCGCCGCTGCCACTGTGTGCATGCGTCCGTCCCTGACTCCTCGCCAACGGCGAGCGAGGTCACTGCCACTTCGCGCGCGATCACCCGGGCCTGCTTCAACCACCAGCTCACCAGCGCGCTGCTGGGTCGGGCCCTGGTCATGCCGATCCATGCGATGCGGTTTGATGCGTTCTGGTCCATGCTCCCATACCCGACTAGTGGTTAGTGGCGGGCGGTGGTCGAGGGCGGCGGTGAGCATGCTGCCGGAGCCGGGTGGGAGCGTCGCATTGGGGAAGAAGAACAGTAGAGGCGGAGGCGGCTGTGCCGTGGAGGGGGCAGTCTTCCTCAACAAAATAGCGGGCTCCCCCACCGACTGACACGTCACCGTTCATCTCGCTGCCAAGCCACGGCACGGTCACGGCGCTAACCTTTGCCAGCCCATATCGACGAGAAGAAGCTGAGCGAGGTGGTCGGGGCCACAAGGCTAGTGGCCGTATGCACCAACCTGACATTACTCCACCTCGTGTTGCACCCGCGCCAGCCACCATGGATTACCAAAGCAGCATCTTCATGAACGCCTTGTGTGGGACTTACCAAGCTCAGGCAGCTCAAGCTCAAGGGGTCCTGGCACTTGCACTGGTAGAGTTCCATAGCTTTGTGTTCTCTGCTTCGACTAGAATTATGGATAACATATGGAAGTTATCCATAATTACAAACCTCATCGAGGAGCTGCAGTAATAACAAGATCAGATTTATTCGATATCAACTTTGGCAATGTTATTACCTCATTATCAATATGTGACAATTTTTCTGTCAAATTTGCACGTGAGTTAGTAGAGGAAGACGAAAGAATCAAAGGGGAGGGGAGCAAGTAGCATACCTAGCCTTGCTCTTGCTCGCTGCTGTTGGAGGAAAAGCAAGGATCTGCCGCAGCGTGACCAGAGGCCGTCACGATGGAGGTAACCATGCCTGAGCCACGCGCCGCGTTGCCTCCACTCACCGTTGTCACCGCCGCCGCCTTGGACCCAGGCGCTCGCCGCCTCCCTGCCGCCGTGCCCAGGCCCGTACTGCCTCCTTGCCGCGCCTGCCCACTCCCTCATCCATGTCCCGCCGGTCACGCCCCAGCCTGCCGCCGCCTCTGTTCCCCGCCCGGCGCACCCAGGCCCGTGCCGAGAGGAGGGAGGAGGAACGAGAGGACGAGCTGTGCTACCTCTGTGAGACCGGGACCTTAGGCCGAATGGAGGAGAATGTGACACCCCTACCTTGTAAAGCAAAGGAATTGTCGCACAGGACCGCCTCGGGAGACATGCGACGAAGCAGACGTCATAGCACATACACAGATGATACATTCCCCATTTACAAAGACATCTTTAGCGTACATGAGTAGATTATTTTACATATGATCTTCAAGTGTTACAATACATAGAGTTCAAATTCTGATTTTTACATCTCTTTATTATATATGCAGAAGCGTAACTTAATCTCCACGATAGTTGCCTAAAATGTAACACATCAAACCCGTAGATGTGTCCATTCTTCACAACAACTAACCTGCACAAAAATGTTAACAACAAAGCCCTGAGTATCTAATATACTCCGCAAGTCTTACCCGACAAAAGTGGTTTCTAAAACCAACTCCTAGCATGCAGGGGGCTGACCGGGTTTGCTGGAATTTAATTGCAAAAAACAGCACCGAATTTATTTCTAATTTCAGCTTTTAGCCATATTAAAAGGGTTGGGACATGAATATAAAATTTAGTGAGCAAGATCTAACAATACAAGGTTGCAAAGCAATATTTAAGTATTTCAAATCAGCAAGTATATAAACATGTTCACTTCTTACTACGATGCGATCTGCTCGAGATAAGAGGTACTCAATAACCGCGAGGGACGGCGATATATATCGATTTACATCCTGCAGGAGAACACGTATGGCCACCGTTCACGAGATCACTATAGGACCGATACGACTCTCACCTCTCCCAAGTAATACGTACCCACATGCGATGCCCACGATGGAGCCATCCAAGGGTAGACCGCATACTCGTCCAACCACATGACCCGGGATGCCACCATCAATCAACATCTCAAAAGAATGGTGAGGTACCGTCCAACCCTACGGTTCTCAAGCTACTAGCTTTCCCGGTACCCATAATAAAGGTATGCACTTGGTACACAACGCAATTCTTGCTCGCGGAGTCACACGGTCCTCAACCGACATGCACGGGGCTATGGCGAACATAGGCGAACCTTGCCACCGCATCCTACACATGCATTTCCCCGTACGGTCTCAATTTCATAAATATCATGTGAAAGATAACAAGTGGATAAACCTATACCGAGAGGTCTCCGTACCGCTCGGTGTTGCTACCGATGACTCCTTACTAAGCATAGCATTTCTAACGAAAAAGGATTATACCTATCCAATGAGACCATAGGCATAAAGGGATAAATAATGCAACTACGGTTACGATCAACTCCTGAACTTAAATGTACAATACATGATATCATCACATGTGAAGTAAAGCAAAACTTTTAAAAGCGTGGATTATGCACCGGGGCTTGCCTTGGGGCTATTTCGAAGTTAGTACCCACAATGGTGCTCAGCTCAACGTCGATCTCCTCGGGATTGCCTTCCTCGTTCTCGGGTCCTAGATGAATGCAATGCAATGTATAAGCATAGGTGAATGCGTAGACATTATTATTCATGGAACTTTCTCAATAAATATGAATGATGATAATATATGCTTATGATAGGAAATTATTTATGCATGAGATGATATGCTTGCTTATGGATAGGAAATATAATTTTAGTCAAGGGGACAAACTTCTAAGTAAGTAAACATAGATGAAGCAACACATAGGCACTTTATTTAGAGGTAAGGAGAAGGAAATTCTTCTTTCCTAGCTAGGCAAAACATGGCATGACAAGGAACATGTAAATGTTTAACTTGCTAATATGGCATGAGGCTATATATGGTATAAACATGTGTCAAAATAACATGAGCACATCACTTGTAACCTAAGGAAAGTAGCATGCCATTCATGCTTAACTAAGATCATGTACAAGCAAGCATTTAATTTCTTAACTTACTCTTATGACATATGACCATATGAGCATAGAACATAAGATGTACTGAAAATAAACATGTACATGAGACACTCCTTACAATTATAACAATAAAGATCATGGTGATCATGGCCATGCATAAAATGTAATAATTTGTATAAATTAGCATATAAGCAATATGACAATTATGCAACGCTAATATAAACATTGAACTTAACCAAATTCTGATTTAATCAAGAAGTGCCACAACTCAACCCTATGCGTGAATTCTGTGGAGATGCATAGAAGAGCAGTACATAAGCATAATAAATATGTATGCATAAATTGTAGACTTTTCTTTTACATGAATTAAGCATATGAGACTATATGGCAATATAACATACTAGGTCAATATTAACTTAAAAAATTCACAATTAAGCAAATAGTTTTACCAAGCAATCTTATACATGATTTCTACGGAGGTTCATAAAAGAATCACAATTAAGCATAATAAGCATGTATGCACCATTTAGGGAATTGCATGTGACATTAAACATGGTATTATGCAATACGGCATTTTTATGCTAACATGAACCTAGCACACTTAAATTAAGAAAATAATACTATAAACACTCCAAAACATGAATTCCATGGTAAAACATAAATTACACATGATGAGCACCAGGAACAAATAAGGCATGAATTTTTGACACATTTTTCTAAATAAATTATCCATAGGCAAATATATGCTATATAAGCCAAAGAATGATAATCATGATGAAAATATGTATGAATGCAACAAAGTCATGCGCCAAGAGGTCCAACATGTTAGGAAAGGTTTACATGTCATTTTTTATGAAATTTCCATTTGTTAATATTTAAATTTGGATGTTTAAAGGCTTAACAAGGTAGCATTTCTTTTTACATAAAACTTTGATTTCCTGCACACAAACCTAGGTCACAAAGTAGGTCATTGCAAAGTTCATGTTCCAAGGTTTCCAAAAAGCTATCATTTGGATTTTTGCATTTGTAGAATAAAAGATATGAATTTTGCAAATTTCAACAAAGTTCACTATTATTTACGAAATTGCCACAGGTCACCTTCTACCTCTGTCCAGGGAAAAACTGAACTGCTATTATTCCCGTCAAGAAACCAAGGAAGGAATGGGTTAGGGAGGTTCGTAAGTAAGTTGGAAACACCTTAGAACAAGAATGAAAGGTTGAAACTCACCATAGACCAAGAAATCGAGAAGGGAGTGAGTTGATGTTGGTCATGGTGTTGCTACAAAAATTCGTGGATTCCTCCCTGCTCACTTGATGGATTGACGAGAGGTTTCTTGGAGGTGGAAGAGCGGTCGATTGTGCGTCTATTTGAGGAGGTTTGAGGGTGGGGGTGGCTTGGAAAGAGGCGGAACCGAAGCTTTGCATGGGACAGCAATGGCGGCCATGTTGCTGCGTTTTATAGGGTAGCGGTCATAGGGGAAAAGGGTTGGCTTCGAAGGTAAGGCTTCGGGCGATGGTTGGTGCGTGGAAGGAGTTAGACAGAGTCCACTGCTGCTCCTCTCATCGGTGGCATGGGCAACGGCGAGCTTCGGAGGCTGCCGGTGGCCCTAGATCGTTGTTCTGCTACTCGTTGGAAACCAAGGTCAAATTTACCACTTTGCCATTCCACCTCTCTACAGTTCTTCCCTCATAGCAATAGTTCTTGGCCGAATTTTGACAAGCCAAATTTTGCACGTAATCCTCATGAAATATGGAGCAACTTTTGTTATTGTCAAAAGTTCAAATTCTGCCGTCAAAAATTCTGAAAAATCCATGAATACATGTTGTTTTCCTGATTAAACTGAATTTTTAGGGGCCTTTACACATTGCTAAAAATTATGGAAAAATATCCTAAAATTCTTTCTTGATATACCCCACAAGATTCTACAAAAACATTGACATGCTTCTGTTGGAAAAGTTTGAGTTTTGGCAAATGCTCATTTGAATCTATTTTGGAAATGAATTCAAACCCTAGCTCTTCTCCAATTGGCTTTTGATCAAATTGAGGTTTGAAAATGCAAATCCAAATGCAATGCCACTGTTCAAATGTTCATTTGTGACATGGGATGTCACGAGAGAAGGAAGGGGATCAAGCGGAAGGGAATGGAGAAAAAAGGACGAAGCGAATGGGAGAGGAAGAGCTAGAGGCGTTCCAAGGGAGGTGGATAAGGCGAGCTCATCCGTCGTCGTACCGCCATCAACGTGGTGCGGGCCGATCGGCCGAACGGCGATGAGACGCGCCGTCGTCGTACGCATGGAGATTTTTCACCGTCTCGTTCTCACCCAGGAAACAAGATGGAGGGTAGGTGGAATCGAACGGTAAAAAGGAAATGGGACGACGTGGCCACAAAGTAGACGTTGGGTGCTTTGTAAACTTAGGGGAGTAAATACGGAAGTTATCCATAATTTAAAACCTTATGGACAGCAAGGGGGCTCAAGCCCCCTCAAGCCCCCCCCCCCGCCCCCACACACACACCCACACCCACCCACCCGATGTAAAGGAAAGTTAATTTTTGAAATGAAAAAAATCATAATCATGTTTATTGTTATTAAATATTACCTCTACATGCGTAATTTGGGGTAATTGTCTTATACGTATCTTTTATGCTCTAAAACATTAAATTCTATTGATGCTTGAAAATAATAAATGCTGATTTTCTTTGATTCCACGTTTGACAAATCATTATATTAGGTACTTCAGCAAGGAAATATTTGTTACAACCTATGGTGTGGGGACAAGCAATCCCAAATTTTTAGAATTATTTGAACCTTTGATAGAATTCATTTGATGTCACGTGTGCTTTTACAAAGAAGAGTTATGACTGTTAGACATCAGATCGTCTAGAGCTACGCATGTTCCGGAAGTACTGGGGTGAGCTCGACCATGTTGTCACGATCAGGTACAGGCAATGTCAAAAGGAGCGCCGCCTGGATGCGGGAAATGCGGGCAGGACATTGGTGAACCGTCGAGGAGAAGCTCGTCATCAGTAGTGAACCAGGGGGCGAGGGCTGCGATCATGTCGTAGGCTGTGAGCGCCGTCTGAACGCCGGCGCCCTGCTGCTGCTGGCAGTCGTCGAACAGGTCCTCGTCCTTTGCCATCATCAGGGACATGAACTCTCCGAACACCGGCACAAACTGCTGCTCCGCCTGGAATCCGAGCTCCAACGCCGCATCCTGGTCCCACGGGAACGGCGTGCCTTTTTCCTCGCTCTCCTCGGTCTGGCACGGCGGCGTGCTCGAAGCCAACGGCGTCGCATCCTCGAGCTCTTCTTCCTCGGTCTGGCGCTGGCGGCGCGGCCTCCTGCTGGGCACCGTCTCCTCGATGTCTTCCGCCGCCTTCCTCTTTCTGCCGGACGAACGCGCTTTGGATTTGGAGCACCAAGGGCCTCGAGGTGACTTGTAAATCTTGCAAAGAACGATGTCTCCATCCTTGGTATCCTTGAAGGTGTACTCTGCCATGATCCAGCCAGGCTTCTCCACGATCTTGGGCCCGATCCTGACATGGTACGAGAACTTGGTCACGTAGCCGCCGGCGCGGCTCCCTTCGACAGGCTTCGTGCGTCCCTCGGCGTGCCAGCACTCCGTGTCGCCGGTGCCGTCGATGGTCCGCGACCTCCTCGTCTTCAGCTTGGTGCCGACGAATCGCGCAGGGCTGAAGAAGTAGAACTGCTCGCCGTCGGCGGCGTCTCTGGTGGGCACACGCGCGGGAATGCCGTGATCGCGGACCAGCTCCTCGGGCCGCGCGGAGCAGACGTCGGCGTCGAGGAAGTAGGCGGCGTCGGCGCCGAGGTCGCCGAGGTTTGCCGTCGAGCTTGGCGCGAAGGAAGCGGTCGACGAGCTGGTTGTTGCTGGGGAAGAACTCCTCGTCCTCTGCTTCAGAATCAGAGAAGGCCATCTCCCCGATCGCTGGTGAATCGAGAGGGCGAGTCGTTGGAGATGTCCGATCCGATCGACTAGGGCACGCCGCCACGGCTTGAGATTAGTGGAAGAAAGGTTGAGAACGAAGTGGTGATTGCAATTCTGGGAACGGAAGCCTCTCCCTTTTTATCCAGGGATGAACGCGGAGGGGAGCGGGTTTGGTTTTCGCGGGAGGAGCAAAGCGCGGCGTTGGATTTAAGCCTGTCCCACCGGGTTGGGTCGGTTTCCTTTGCTCCGAGTCCGACCCTGTAAAATTCGAGCCTGTCCGACCGCGGCAGCTGACGTGATTGCCAAGTACATCAATCCGAGTTCACCAAAAGGGGCTCGTCAGAGGAGCAGGCCTGTTTTTCTATCCTGTAGATCCAATACACGTAATTACAACTTTCTTCGTCACGATTCATCTGTCTCTCTCCAAATCACCAAAATGTGTTGAACTGAATCTGTTCTTGCGAGATTTGATTATTTGGTTGGGGTAAGCTAGGAAAAATGCACAAGAGGTTTCTGCTAGCGTTCTGATTATTCAGGTTTAAGAAAGGCAAAGAATTCAATACATGCCTGCATATGTCAATGACATCCTAAGCTATCGTCGATGGTTCTGGTGTACATTTTTATGTGTTTTAGCTGACAGGAGCTTGATCTTGTTGTTAAGTGGCTGCAGCACACTTAATCTTGTTGTGTATCCACAAAGTCTGTTTTCTAAAGGTCCTCTGACACAGTGTATTCTGAGCATCTGATGTCAAAGTGCTCAAAAGTTTTCAACACTCGGTTTTCAGAAAGACCATTATTTTTTGTCTAGGTCCTCTGACAGACTGACACAACAAATGTGCTATGTAACTAACTCGAACCCGGATGAGCAGTACTGACTTTCCGCTCCCCTTATTTCATTTTTCTTCTTGGTTATTTTGATCATTACTCTATTACCATGTTGCTGATGTCAGAATATATGAAGACAACCATTATCCCCGAGGCATTCATCAATGGTTAAAGGAATTATATTTCTAGATGTCATCGCCAACACCTCCGATTCGGTATATGCCACTACCAGTGACATATTAGGCACCACCTATCATTGACAGACTTAAGGATTGATGTGCTTGATTTTTTTTTGTATACTAAATCTAATGGGTCAGTAATGTGATTTTTCTTTACTGATAAAACTCTTCCTGCATTTTGATATGATTCACTAGTTCTGTAGGAGATAACTAATTAGTCGTCATGACGGGTTTTCTCACAATGCTCCGGAACATCAAGTGAACTTTTTTACAGCAGTTCTTAATCTTCTGGAAGTGTTTTAATTTCACTATTACAATATGCACAAGAGTTTCACATGAGTGTTCAAAATGTTCATGTTTCTGGTGAACCTTTTTATGTGTTTCTAGCTGGCAGGAGATTGTTCTTGGTGTTAAGTGGCTGCAACATACTTATGCTTGAAGCTGTTGTGCATCTCTAAAAGTCATCCGACATAGTATATTTGAATAGCTGCTGTCAAAGTACTCAAATATTTTTATGACTCGGTTTTCAGAGAGCCCATCAGTTTTAAGAGTCCCGTATTCACATTATGACTTTAGTATCTATCAGTTTCTCAAAATGTTGTGTCTGACTTGGCATATTTTTTCCCTGTTACTTCTGCTAGTACCTTATACACTCATCAATATTTTTCATGTTCTGCTTTTAGTACCCTGTGGAAAAATGAGATTATCAAAGGTGGTTTACCGGAAAAAAAGGCATCATGGATGCCACCACATTTTGCTCAAGCTATGCTAAGTTCATAAGTCACTGAAGACATGTTCAGTTCATAACTATTGTTTTTCAGTTAAACTATTTTGCCTTTTTGAATCATCAGTGTGATTCCTTATACTGGAGAGCTTATACGCCAAGTGTAGAGATATTTCAGAGTGTTGTGTCTGATCGACTTGGCATATTTTTCTTGTACTTCTGCAAGTGCTTGATACACTAATTAATAATTTTTCCTGTTCTGTTTTTAGTACCCTGCAGAAGATTGAGATTATCAGAGGTGCTTTAATTGATGCTCTTATATCTACTGCCATCAGCGACTGAGACAAGGTCGGATGCCATCACATTTCACTGAAGCCATGTAGTTCATGTCACTGAAGCAATGTTCAGTTCATAACTATTGTTTTTCGGTAGGTTATCTTTGCCTTTTTCATTCATCACTCTGATTTCCATATGTTCTAGATAGCTTATACGCCTAGATTAGAGATATTTCATACTACTATACTGGCAAGGTGCTCAACTAGGATTATACCCAATATCGTCGAGCATCCACTTTGTATACAGGAACTCAGAAAATTAAAAGAAAAATTAACATTGCTGACGACGATTGATGTTACCTATGCTGGTTACAAGAGCAACAGACAGTTCATGTTCAGAGAGTGCTCTACGTCCTGCGTACCACTAGTGAAAAAAGCTCAGCTTCTTTGCAGTTATCAACCATGAAACTGTAGATATTTAATTGACTTCCGGGCATCAACTTGTTTCACTTTCCATCCTTGGTTGTAACATGTCCTAGTCAAAAAGAGTTGGGTAGGAGGGGAGAGTGTGCGAACCCATGCACCACGAGGCAGGCCACGCGTGTGGCGCGCGCAGCCAAGAGGCAACTTGATCAGGAATTTTTCCGAACAGCCAAGGCAACAACATATGTATGCCCTACAGCTTGAACAGGAACATATTAAATCCTGCAGGGGAAAGCCTCCGACCTCGTGGAAGCCCAGAGACGCTTTTGTTGGGCTCTGGCAAGGACGAATCCTAACCTTGGAGAAGAAACCCGCGGCTATTAACCGGCCCCCGGGCCAAGCCAGCCCTTACTTGACAGCCCGCCATTTCTACATCTTTGCAAGGCCTGCTGACAGGAAGCCTCGACAAGGGCCCTGCCAGTATATTGTATAATACGGCCAGCAGCGTGCACAACATAAATCATTGTGTGACACGGCAAACTTTTATCAATACTTCCATTTGCATGCATTATCATCAGGCTGGGCACCACATGCCTTTCGGGAAATGGCTGTGACATGGGCTCAAAGCACACCTCCCTTTCCCACCCAACTCTTTAGCCCTCCTGCAGCTGGAGTGACAGGCTCGCGCTACCGAGCCCAGCTGACCATTCCTTTGAGAGATGGGCATTTAAGGTGCTAATTGGGACGTTTTGCAGGCAGTGTGGTGCTAATAAGGTAAACGTTTAGCAGAAGTATGAACCAAGTATTTTTATGGATTGAGAAGTGTGACTCATGCCATGTGGACTGAAGTTGCTGCACTCCTTGAAATTTTGGGCATATTCTGTAGTGAACTAGTGATGTCTGCACCCATGTGCTAATGACACTCCCGTGGTAATGTTAATTTTAGGCATATTCTGTACATGTTTGAAATTTCGGGCATGTTCTGTAGACATGAAAATTCTTTTTGGAAACATAAAACCTGAACCCTGCTAGTGCTTTCAGAATTCCTGTGATAATGGCACTCCATGGTAATTTTCAGGACATGATAGCGGTTTTATTCATCCATGCTTGCTTTCTTCAAAGGATCTGATGGTTCAGCAAGCTCACCTTCACTTGAAAGAATTGCTTCTTTATCATCTGGGATGAGTAATTTTCTACTTCAAGTTATCTTTTTTGTTCAGTCGTTCACTTGTTTTCTTTATTCGGTCATCTTGCTGGATCATAGCTCCAGCAATCTGTACACGTAGAACGTTGTTTCCCTGCTAGGCAATCTGTACACTTTGCCATTGGTCATGCCGCGGCATCGTCATCGGCCTGCTCAAGTCCTTCGTGGGGCTCAGCGGCGCCATCTACACGCAGCTCTACCTCGCCATCTACGGCGACGACGCCGCCTCCCTCGTGCTCCTCGTCGCCTGGCTCCCCGCGGCCTTCAACATCTTCACCGTCTACACCATCCGCGTGCTGCCGTACGCGCGCCGCGGCGGCGGCGGCGAGGCCTACAACAAGCCGTTCTACCATTTCCTCTACCTGTCCATTACATCAACGGATAGGATGCGAATTTATTGCCATTGGTCATGCCGGCCGAAACTTGACTGCTACCTGCTAAATGATCAAAATGCATTTCTTGTTCAGAAAGCTATGGTACTCTCCAAATTGTGTTGTTGTTATCGTGAAATGTGACTCTGGGAGGCTACAGACACTAGCAATAGGCACTGCCAGCAGCATTCAACCATTCAAATATGCGAAATAGGGTCAGAAATAGGAAAAGTGTTTGTTGTTCGCAGGATATTCAGGTTGGAAATTCAGATTGAAAATATGAAAGAACATTCTTCAGTTAGGATCAGAGTGAACTAATAACATGGGAAAACAGATCACCCGATTCAGCTAAACGCGAATATCCAACATATCATGGCATACGTGTTATGGGAAAATTACATGCGCAAATTGTAAGATTCTGAATTTACCAAGTAGAAGAAACATATGAACGGCTTCAACAAAGATTTTACTGACATATCAGCCAAACGTTTGGGAAGAATCACCAAACCAAAAGAATAAGGGTTACATCCATGGTGCCAATTAGGCAATTACACAACTGCCAATTTGGCAATTACACAAGGTCACCGAAGAGCTGAGACTGATGGGCCGGGTCATGACTTAATCATACAAAAAATAGACTAATCATCATGAACAAGAAAGCCGTGCGTATCGTCGAGCTGCTGCTATCCCAAGCACTAGGCGTCCTGGACCGGCCACTTCATGATACGTCTGATGACGTGGATGCTCTTGCCCGCCGTGGTCGGCCTGGGCGCTGGCTTCTTCGACTCCAGTGCAATGTCGCGAGTCAGGCGCAGCGACTTCCCAGCAGTGCTCGGCCGTGGTCCCTGATTCTTGGGTGCCGAGGTCTTGATGGCGGCGGTTGACGGCGGCGGCGGCGACCAACTGAACGGCCTGACGTGGTGGAGAGGGACGTGGACGGTGGAAAACGGGTTGTCGCGCGGCAGTTTTCCGTCGTAGATGACCTCGTAACCGCCATCGGTGGCGGACACGACCGTCGCGGCGAGCCAGAGCACCAGGGTCTTCCCGTCGATCTTGGTCTGCGTCCTCGTGCGAACACCCGCCCTCGTACCCGGCTTCAGATTGCTGGAGGTGGTGGGCATGGCTGCGCTCGTGGTCGTGGATCGGGCCGAGGAGGAGCCCGACTGAGACGGAAGCGCCCGTGAAGCAGAGGCGGCGGAAGATGAACTCGTCGAAGCGTGAGGCCGAGGGCGGTGATCTGGCGGCACGTGGGTCCCTCCGGAGCCGGAGATGGTGGGAGAACGAACCTCCTCTGTCTCTGGCGGCGGACGAGGTCGGAGCTTCTGGATCCTGTTGCGTGCACCCTCGTGCGGCGGCGGCGGCGGCGGCGCGGAGGTCTTCTTGGTCGCCGGCGGCTTCGGCGCGAGGGTCTTGCGCTTCCGGCGCTGGAGCTCGCGGCGCAGGCTATGCATACCGGAGGAGGAAGGGCGGCGCGGCACCACCATGGCGACGAATCGGGAGGAGCGGCGGCGGAGCAGAGGGCGAGCAAGGATCGGGGGAGCGACTGCTCTGGCGCGGAGATGAACAGGGGGAAGGCGAGGAGCGTCTAATTCTCGCGCGAGGAGGATGGCGTTGGATTTAAGCGGTTGGGCCAGCAGAGGCGGTGGGTTTCCTTCTTCGGCCGAGTCCGACTCCAATCTGGTCCAGCTCGGTTCAGATGCCGTGAGGGCCAAGTTGATGAATCCGATCAGGTACGGGGAACGGATGGGCCAGATTCAGCGTGGCTACTTGCGATTTTTTGAGCACACCGTTTCGTCACCGGATAAATATTTTTTCTAATTGCTTATCATTTCTGTAAGCATTTATTTTTCATCAGTACAATAGAGAAAGATGACATGTTACTTTGGGCAAACTGTTTCGATCCTTCCCAGACAAAATCAACGTGATGCTTGAACTATGTCGCTGAACTCATTGTCACCTACGTCATGCTTCACTTGATGCTCTTTTGTCTGGTTCAGTTTTGGAGTGTTGGACGCAAATTGTAATCACTTTTTGAGTCTCTTTTTAAATAGGGAATATATTAATATTCTGTATCGATAGTCTAGCATTGCTAATACCTGCTATTCTGCTACCTGACCACCAGGCACTTCATGTTCAGAAAGTGCTCTGCAAGCAATGTACTATGTGTTAGGGTGTGTTCGTTTTCTGGGCCTAAACTTTATAGCTGTCACATTAAGAAGAATCTTACTATTTAGGAATGCTAAATAAAGTCTAATTATAAAATAAATTACAGGTCCCTAGACTATTTCACGAGACGAATCTAATGAGGTTAATTAAGTCATGATTAGAAGACAGTTATCTGTACCATCACTTTAACAAAACATAAATTAATTAAGCTCATTAGATACATCTCGAAAATTAGCACCAATCTGTAAAAGGGTTTTGTCATTAAATTAATCAAAATATTGATAAATAGTAAGATTCTCTTTGATGTGACAGTGCTAAATTTTAGAGGGCAGGAAACGAACAGGGCCTTATTCTGAAATCTGTCTCTGGAATGCAACACCCAACAGCAGTATATAGAACTATTCAAATGTGAGAAATACAAGTACTGGCTTCAGAGTTAAAAATAGGAAGGTTTTGTTGTGCACTGGAAATTCAGATTGAAAATACGAAAATGATCTAGCATTCGTCAGAGTTAGGGGTGCTCATCTGCCAAACAGTCAAACCGGCTAAGAAACCAGCAGGACATTTTTAAGCGCAAGTCACTGTTCATTTGCCTTGGGTTATGTTCGTGCAAAAGATTTCACGCCAACAATTCAAAGCAGAATATCGTATTCTCGCAACGATGATCGGCAAGTTTTCTCTACAAACTTGCAAAGTGCCCCTACTCACGCTAGAAGTAGATCGGGTGTTTTGCTCGTAAAACACCAAAGGAAGTAACAGATTGGAAACTAATTAACAAATAGCAAATAAAACTGTTGTGTATTGATTTCTGTCTTTTTTCTACCAGCTCCCCTAGTTTATAAAGACAAATTCCGTGTAACAATCCTAACAACTTACGAGTTTTATCCCTAAGCTGACTCAACAAATATAAATCCTAACTGAAACCAATCTGAATCCAAAATTTTTATCTCCAGGTCAGCTTCGCCAAGACTTCTCAGTTCTGACCAAAACGCCTCGTGCACGTGTCCAACTCCGTAATTGTGTCGCATACACAGCCACATACCGTTCTCAGGCTCGCCAGTCTTGAGCTCTCCATGCAGTACGCTGGTCTCCATCTTTTATGATGTGCATCTCCATCTGCACTTCTTGCCAACACCTTGATACCTATTTTTGCACCAAACACATGCCCCCCCCCTCGTTCTATCAAACAAAGCATATATTCTTTGTTTGAAAAACAATTCATGGCCAAGATCCAACTATTGAACCGGCCCCTTCTTCTTCGTTTCATAAATTTTTTATCTGTATGAACCCTAATCATGTCAATTAAAAAAATATCGCAGCCAAGATCCCCTCAGGAATTGGCTTTCTTCTCTATTGCTTCCCGCACCCAAACCTGTCCGTCGAAAATATATTACAGCCAAGATCCTACGAATGGGCTTTCTATTATCATTTTTAATTCCTTCTTCTTCCATCCGGTCATATAGCCAAGATTCAAAGATGAATCGGCTTTCTCAAAATCTTATTGCTTCAACCTCTGAACACCTGTTCTACTATAATAAACAAGCCATGCGTTCCCTTTAGCTTTGCTTTTCTTCAGATAATTTTATGGTTCTTGCAAACCTTCAGGTTACTATTTTTGTTCAGTTATTATTTGCTTGTTTTCTTTCAGTCATTTTGATGGGTCACTAATCTTCTAATTCTTACATTTTTGGAATTGCTGGCTAACTGGCTTGGTCTATTACCGTTAGCACAAGAGTTCAGATGAGTCTGCAAATATTTATTGGTTCAGGCATCCCTTTGATGTAGTACATCTTTTATGCTGACATCCATCTTCTGTTCTGCTCCTTTCCAACTTCAGACAGCCATACTAAAGTTTCAATGGGACCCGTGCTTCCCACTATTCGAATGTGAGGAATGCTTTTGCTATGCACTGAAACTTCATACTGAAAATACGAAAATGATCTGAATATTCTTCAGAGATACCTGGCAAGACAGATTCTCACAGACAGTGTAATGCAAACATATAACATATCAGTGATTCAGTGTACACATGCTGTAGAAAAATTACATGAGCATAAGTTCTGCAATTTCAAACATATGAATAACATGAACAAGGCTTTTACTGATATAAGCAGCAGTGCAGAATATCTGGGAAGAATCACCAAAGGAACAGAATAACGGTTACATCCATGTTGCCAATTTGGCAATTACACGAGAAAATCCCTGATCAGTGAGTTCATGACTTAATCATACTAATCATGAACAAGGGCATCGAGCCCCAAGATCAGGAAGGCACCCAGGGCCTGGAGCTGGATTTACATACATAATCTATGAAGGCAATCTTCTGCCAAGAACATAATCAATGATGATGCCTGATCGTTATCTTTTCTGTATGTGAAGAGTAAGTTATCGTTTGACTGACTGAATACTGTTAGTAATTATTGTGTTTGTAGGAATTTTAACCATCTTTGCTGCATGCATCGGCATATAGCTGTGATTCTTTTTCTTCTGTTTTCTATTGTTCCATAGCATTGTTTTTCCTCATTCATGGAACACGCAGGCTCAGCTTGTCAGTTCACTATCCCTTTTGTTGACTGTGATCATGCTATCTTCTCAGTGTGTGTGGGGTGGCCTCGTCCATTGGAACACGTCCTCTCCGGGATGGATTTCCTGATGTACGAGCTGACTGACAAGTTGACTACTAAATACTAGTCTCCTATCTTCTCGGAGTATCTCATTTCCGTCGCCACTATCCTCGTCAAACCGCAAAAGCTGGTATAGAATCGACACTTTGATTGAAGGTCCTGAAGCTAACTGAACCTGAAAAACTGTATTGCAGTTGCAGCTATTTTTCGCCAACAAATTCAGGTTCATTCAAGCACTTTGTGTCGTCTCAAAATAGTTGGGCGCCAGCATCCATGGTTGGCCGAAGGATATACCCAAAACTCAAGATGAGAGATCACAGGAATGAACCTGTTGCAACCGAGGAACATTTGGATCGGTGAGCAATAATCTGAAGCTCCTTCGTTGCTTTGGTCACAAGAACATGTTTCTCTCTCTCTCTCTCTCTCTTTTTAGATAAAATGGGTGAAAACCCCGACCTCTACACCCTCAAAAAGGGTGAACAAAAGCTCACACACAACACAAAGAAAGGAGATACAAGCTACAAAAAACATTGCTTTCCTACAAATGGATGGATTGATGACATTAGCTACACAGCACAAGGATATCAGCTACACAGGTAGATAGATAGCATGGGCGCAAATAAACTAAACCAATCATGGAAACAAAATTGAGTGATGTGATACCTAAGGAGTTGGAAGATTGGGATGGAATAGACCTGCTGAATGAAATGGAACTAGCAGCATCGGAGGATGAACAAGAGAAGGAAGATGAGGAAAGGGATGAGAGACAAACATTACCGGAGGTCATAGTCAAGAGGTTTAGGATGGATAAAGCAAAGGTTTCACTAATGGACCGGGTCACACGAGGACTGAGTCAGCTAGGAGGAGAGGGGAGTTTGCCAGATCAGTGGGGTTACAATGAGGAGATAGAAAAAGGAAAATTGGGTGAAGACAAGGGACAAAGAGAGGAAACTGATAAGAAAGGAGGTGAAAACAAGAGAAAGCAGGATGACAAAAAAAGAAGACACCAACTCAAGGATGGGGGCCAGTTGCTGCTGAAAGAAGAAGTACGCGAACAAGAATAGGAGAGGGGAACATGATGGAGAAAGCTCAGAATCTAAAGAAAAAGAACAACCTGGAAGACATTAAAGGTAATGATAATGCCTCTAATAATGTTGATCTTAATGCCAAGCTTAAAAAGATAGCTATTGAGACTGGTGTGATGCTGAGTAAAGATGAGACTACTCAGGAAAGGATAATTGAGGATATCTTGGATGCTGATAGGAGTAGATGTGAGAACCTTAATAAAAGCTGCAATCAGGGTAGCTGTAGGATTAGAAACAAATGTGCAGAGAAAAATAAGAAGAATGGTTGCGACTTGATTGGGAACAGTAGTAGAGATAAGGAGCAGATAGTAGGAAACCATCAGGTGGATGGTGTTGGTGACTTGGAGTCAGCAGATGGCTGGACCCAAGTTGTCAAGAAAAAAACTAAGAAAAGAATTTCAAAATGAGAGGTGCTTTCTGGAATATTCGAGGGCTTAATAAAACTGGTAGAAAGCTAGCATTAGGTGATTTCATAGGTGTTAATGATTTAGACATAGTTGGTATAGTAGAAACTAAGAAAAGTGTGTTGCATGAGGGTTACTTACGTTCCATTACTAGAAGGCCTTTTAGCTGGTGCTATTTACCTGCAATAGGTTCTGCAGGTGGTATTTTATTAGGTTGTGATACTAGCAAGTTTAATGTAAGTAATAGCTGCTGTAGGAAATACTCGCTGAGTTGGATGTTAGATGAAAGAAAAACAAATTTTAGTTGGAAAATTGTAGTAGTTTACGGATCTCCTTATGAGGAGTATAAACAAGAGTTCCTGGACGAATTAGATGAGATCATGAGTCAGTGGAATGGTCCAGTTTTGATAGGAGGAGACTTTAATCTAATCAGAGTAGGTTCGGATAAAAGTAATGGGGTCATTAACCAAAGGTGGGCTGATGGGTTCAATAGCTGGATTAATAAGTGGGCTTTGTTAGAGCTCAGCCCTGGTAATAGAGATTTTACGTGGGCTAATAACCAGGACAATCTGATCCATGCAAAGCTAGATAGGATTTTTGTTTCAACTGAATGGGATGGGGCTTATCCTTTGTCTAAGGTGAAGGCTCTGGGGAAAGGAAACAGTGATCATACTCCTTTGCTATTTGACACGGGGGAAAATGTTTTCTTTGGTAAAAAGAAGTTTAGGTTTGAGAAATGGTGGCTTGAAAAGGAGGATTTCGCTGATGTAGTTAGGAAAGCTTGGGGGCGCCATTGTAATGAACCTGATCCAATGGATGTTTGGCAGTTTAGAACTAGAACCTTTAGAAGACTAACTAGAGGTTGGGCAGCAAATGTGGTGGCTGCCCAGAATAAGAGAAAGAGGGAGATTGCCGAGGAGTACAATAGACTAGATATTATGTCTGAACATGTTAACTTGACAACCGAGGAAAGTGGTAAGATGAAAGCGCTAGCCTCGGAGTTAGACCAACTATGGATTTTAGACGAGATTAAAATTAGACAACGATCTAGAGATAGAGATATAAAGGAGGGAGATAGAAACACAGCCTACTTTCAGGCTGTGGCTAACCAGAGGAGTAGAAAGAAGAGAATTGAGGTGCTGGTGGGTCCTAATGGCCCGGTTTCGAAACCAGCGATATGCTTAAAGTAGCTGTGGATTTCTATAAAAATTTGTTTAGATTGGAACCTAGAGGAGAGATTTCTTTAGAAGAAGGTTTTTGGGATGCAGAGGATTTAGTTACAAGGGAGGAAATGGATGCTTTAGAGGCCCCCTTTTCCGAAGAAGAAATTAAAGAAGCGAGTGTTTAGTAGCTATGCGAAGGGGCCCCTGGGCCTGATGGAATCCCTTTTCTTTTCTATCAGAAATTCTGGAATATCGTCAAAGGAGACTTGTGTAGAATGTTTGATGCTCTGTTTGAAAATAAACTAGATTTGTATAGAATTAATTTTGCCATGATTACTCTGATCCCTAAAGAGGATAATGCGAGAGAGTTAAAGAAGTTTAGGCCTATCAGTTTGTTGAATTGCAGTTTCAAAATTTTCTCGAAATTGCTCACCTGGTAGACTAGGGAAAGTGTGTCGGAGGTTGGTCTCAAGGCAACAGAGTGCGTTCATTAAGAATAGATACATCCTAGAAAGTGTTGTAGTTGCACACGAATTGGTTCACAGCATACACAAGTCCGGTGAGCCCGGAGTCATTATCAAGCTAGATTATGAAAAGGCCTATGACAGGGTCAACTGGGACTTCCTGTGGGAAATTTTAGAATCGAGAGGTTTTGGGAGTAAGTGGATTAGGTGGATAAAGAGTGTGGTAATGGGAGGGTCTGTTGGAATTTGTCCGAACGGGGAAGAAAGTAATTGTTTCAAAACAGGCAAAGGGTTAAGACAGGGTGACCCCTTATCACCTTTGCTATTTAACCTGGTAGGCGATGTCTTGACTAGGATGCTTAGTAAAGCAATAGATAGAAATCTGATAGAAGGTCTGTTAACAGATTTTAGACCGGGAGGTATTGTCTCCCTACGGTATGCTGATGATACTGTAATTTTTTCCTCTCCCAATGAAGATAAGCTTAGAAATTTAAAGAATATCCTGATATTGTTTGAGAGACTTTCAGGGATGAGGATCAATTTTCATAAAAGTGAGATCTTCCCTTTAAATATTGAGGATGAATATGTACATGCTCTGTCTCATATGTTTGGGTGCCCTATAGGAGAGCTACCTATGAAATACTTGGGAGTGCCTTTACATTATAATAAACTGAGAAAAGAAGATATACAACCTTTGGTAGACAAAATAATTAGAAGGATAGCAGGGTGGAGAGGAAAACTCCTCTCATATGCTGGTAGGTTAACTCTAATTAAGTCTTGCCTAGCTAGCATTCCAATTTACCTCTTATCCTTCATAAAATTCCCAAAATGGGCAATAGACCTTATCAATTCTCATATGGCCCACTGCATGTGGAGTAATTCAGAGGGAAATAAGAGATTTCACTTAGCAAACTGGCCTAGTATTTGTATGAGAAAGGAGTTCGGGGGTATGGGGGTCCCTGATTTGAGAGATCTAAATGTGTGCCTTCTGGCCTCTTGGGTGAAAAGGTATAATGAAGAGGAGAATAAGCTGTGGAAACAACTAGTAGATTACAAATATAAGACTTGTGAGCCTAACATTCTGAGTTGCAAAGATAATAGGTGTTCACAATTTTGGAAGGGTTTTATGTGGGCTGCAGCTGCAGCCAAATTGGGGTATAGATGGAAAGTAGGAAATGGTAGGAGAATTAAATTCTGGGAAGACAACTGGCTAGGACCCTCTAGTCTAGCTGTTCAATTCTGGGAAGTTTATGTGTTAGTTAATGAGCAAACAGCCACAATAGCAGATTTATGGGATGGAATAAATTTAAGATGTACTTTTAGAAGGATTGCGGATGACAGAATCATTAGGCAATGGCAAGAAATTATCCAGATAGCGTCAACCTTAGATCTGTCCAATGAGGAGGATCAACTAATTTGGCAGTACAACTCCTCGGGGGTGTACTCCTCTCAATCTTTATATAAGATAATTAACTTCAGAGGAGTCCAGCAGATCTTTACTCCTGCGATTTGGAAAATCACCGTGCCTCCTAGAATACATATTTTTCTGTGGCTGCTAACTAAGAACAAAACTCTGACTAGGGATAATGTAGCTAAGAGAAAGCAAGTTGAGGATAAGAGATGCCTGTTGTGTAATGAAAATGAGTCAGTCAGTCATCTTTTCTTCGATTGTGTGGTAGTTAGAAGGTTGTGGAATGAGTTGTCTGAAGTAAGCAATATAGATTTAGGAGAGAATTTTGAATCTGTAGCCAAACTTTGGTTGTGTAATAAGAGGCATGGTGTGATAAACATGTTCTCCACTGCTGTTCTGTGGGGAATCTGGAAGCTAAGGAACTCGATATGTTTTCAGAACTCGCGCTGGAGAAGTGTTCCTTCAGCCTGGAAGCAGATAAATGTTCTACTGAAGAGGTGGCAGGTTCTATGCCCGGTCAAAAACCTGGAAGTATATACTGCCTGGATGGAAGAGCTGGTGAACAGAGCACAAAGGCCGGAGCGACTGACCTGATGGAGGATGGTGTGGACATACGAGGCTGAGCGTTTGGATGAATGAAGGCAGAACAAGACCTGGGAGACTGAACATTTAGGCTGAAGGTGGGCTCGGTGTGTTACTGGCTTGCATGCCAAAGGAGGTGCTGAGTACAGCACGTGTAATATGCAGAACTTGGTAGTCCTTCAGTTTCAGGTTTGGGTTAGTTTTTCAGTATGAAACACCAGGAGGGTGGGGTTATGCGCTAAACGGTTTGAAACGCTGTCCTGTTTGATTTAATCAATATGGACTGGGGGTTTTCCCCTCAAACTCTAAAAAAGAATCATGATCTCAGTTGGATGTGGACTAGAGAGCAACCTCCTCCTCCTCATCATCATCATCAGCATAGGTGTCGGAGTAGTTGCCAAACTCGGAGTTGGAGGACTCGTTGCCAAACTCCTCCTCGGACTTGTTGTCCTCCACGACATAACCCACCTCACGCTCGGAGGATGCTGTGCACAGGTCGTCGTCCACCACAACACCTTCCCAACCCTCCTCGTCGTCCGTAGCATACAGGTCGGAGTAGTTGCCAACCTCGGAGACATCGTCCTCCCACCGGTTGAACAGCTCGTCAAACTGTTCCTTCACAAGCCGGCGAGCACCCTCCCTGCGCGCGAGGAACTCGTCGTCCACCATGACCACTCCATACTTGTTCTGCTCGTTGCGTACCCAATCCTGGAACGCGAAGAAGTCCTTCTGTATCGCCGCCCCCGCCTCGTCTGCGTCGCGCTCGGTCTCAATGATCCTGTCGATCATCTCCGGCGGGTAATACTTGAGCAGGGTCTCTCTGTCGTCGCGGGGGATGGGGGGCGCGGCTTCGGGCCACGATCCACTCGACCTCTTCCGCCGGAAGCGCGTGCACCCTCTTGCTCCCGGCCGAAGACTCGTCACCAACCACGCCGTCGGGCCCGAGCGGGGGCCCTCGGGTATGAAGCAGCCGCCCTCCACCTTGCCCTTGACCACACCGGCCGCCGGAGCCGGGACCACCTCCTCATTATCGCCGGCGCGGCCCTTCACCGAACGACGCTCCTCCTTGTCCGCCACGGCCGCCTCCGACAAGCTCAGCCCCGGAAGCCGCACACGCCGCCCATCGCGGCATCCTCGGCGACCGCATCCTCCGCCCGGAGCGAGCTCCGCGACGAGCATCGCGAGGTCACGCCGATCGACTTCTTCGCCCGGCC
The DNA here is from genome assembly GCA_031894775.1 of Chloris gayana. NCBI lineage: Eukaryota > Viridiplantae > Streptophyta > Magnoliopsida > Poales > Poaceae > Chloris > Chloris gayana. The sequence continues at coordinate 48,611 of JAUNZO010005165.1, forward strand.
GGGGATTTCGAAAGCTGGGTTGGATGGGGAATTGGGGATTGGGTGGCTGCGCCCTCGCTCGGTCGCTCTTCGGTTACGAAGGGGAAGACGAACCCTACCGCTTCCCGTGTCGGACTTGAGCTCGGCTCGGACTCGGCTTGGGCCGGCCCAAGAACAAACTCTTTCCGAGCCGGCCCAAAATAAACTTGGGCAAGCGTCACGGGAGTGCTGTCCAAACAGGCGAGCTTCCGGGCCGGCCTCGAAGTACAAAAAAACCCGGACACGATCCGAAACGGCCCGAAATAATTTTGTGACAGGCACGAGGCTTCGTGCTCTATTGGTGAAGCGCGTTGCCATCAACTATTTGGTTCCATGTTCGAACTCTCCAAATAGAACAAAAAGAATCGAACTCTCCAAATAGAACAAAGGTCGTAGTAGTTGGTCTAGTGGTGAAGCGCGTTGCCATCAACTATTTGGTTCCATGTTCGAATCCCACCACCCATTTTCCACTCCATGAACTATTTTATCCTTTGTTCGGCTGGTCTGTTTTGGAAGGTGATTTTGTTCCGTCCTCCTACACGGACTCCGCTTCGTTTCCGACTTTGATGATAAAAAAAGTCGACCTAGCATTTTATTTGATTCATATTATCCGTATTATGGTTTGGTCGCTCTAGAAGTGCTCGTTGTAGGCAGTCGGTGGATCTGATCTCCGAGGCTTTGATGAACGGTGGACATAGTCTCTACCGCTACTCGTTAAAGGATGTTGTGATCAATGATGAGGTCACAATGAATGGTGGCTTCACCGATAAGGCGGAAGGGCATCTGGCCAGCAGCTCGAAGGGCGAGAAACCTGACGATGTTGTCACCGATGATGACGTCAAGGAAACCTGACGATGCTCCTTTCCATCTTCAGACAGCCATACTAACCTAGCTACAAAATTTTGTGATGCCAGACGAAGCTTGCTGATACCTGCTACAGGCAATTCATGTTCAGAAAGTACTCTCCAAACAATGTATCTATCTGTCATTCTGAAAGTACTCTCCAAATGAGTATGCAAAGACTTCACGGTTCAGGCACCCCTATTGATGTACTTTTTTATGCAAACATTCAGTTTCTTTTCTGCTTCTTTCCATGTTCAGGCACCCCTACTAACAGTAGTGCTGGTTAGTATTATGCCATAATAGTGAAGCATACACTCTGTGCAGAAACCAAGAAAAAATCGAAGAAAAATTAGCACTCTAAGCTTGATTCTTTCACATCAAAAATCAGAAAACAACGGAACATTTCATCAGTTGGTAGGACACAAAATTATTGCATCTTGATTGAAGGGTGGTCTTGGACCATGCATTGATTCACGCTCACCGAGCTACTGAATTGTGTGATGCCAGTCCAAGTCCAAGCTTGCTGATACCAGCTATAGTCTGCTATCTGACCAACTGACACTTCGTGTTCAGAAAGTACTCTCCATGCAATGGATGTGTTATTCTGAAATCTGACTCTGGGATGCTACACCCACCAGCAGCATATAGAAATATTCAAATGTTACAAGTAGTGGCTTCAGAGTTATAAATAGGAAGTTTTGTTGTGCGCTGGAAATTCAGACTGAAAATGCGAAAATATGATCCGAATATTCTTCAGAGTTACTGACAGATACCCCACAGACGGTGTAATGGAATATGTAACATATCAGCGCGCCCATGCTATGGAAAAAATAAGGGAGCAAATCATAATTTCTAAAATTTCAAACATATGAATAACTTGAACAAAGCTTTTACAGATCTAAGTAGCAGTGTATAACATTTGGGAAGAATCACCAAACGAACAGAGTAACTGGTACATCCATGTTGCCAATTTGGCAATTATTACACGAGAAGGTCCCTGATCAGTGGGTTCATGACTTAATCAAACTAAAAATAGACTAATAACCATGAACAAGGGCATCGAGTCCCAAGATCAGGAAGGCACCCAGGGCCTGGAGCTGGATTTAGATACATAATCTATGAAGGCAATCTTCTGCCAAGAACATCAGAAGCGGCACTGGCGTTCAGAGAGCAGTGGCGCTGCACTCGAGAGACAATTGACGAGCAGCTGGTCCTAGGCTGACATGAGACTCTTGATGACGTGGAGGCTCTTGCCCGCCGTGGTCGGCCTGGGTGCAAGGTCGCGAATCAGGCGCAGGGACTTTCCGGCTGTGGTCGGCCGTGGCGCGAGATTCTTGGGTGCCGGCGGGGTCTTGATGGCGGCGGCGGACGGAGCCGGCGACTGGGACGGCGGCGGCGACCAATTGAACGGCCGAACATGGTGGAGCGGGGCGTGGACGGTGGAAAACGGGTTGTCGCGTGGCAGATTGCCGTCGTAGATGACCTCGTAGCCGTCATCGGTGGCGGACACGACCGTCGCGGCGAGCCAGAGCACCAGGGTCTTCCCGTCGATCTTGGTCTGCGTCCTCGTGCGAACACCAACCCTCGTACCGGGCTTCATATGGCTGTAGGTGATGGGCACGGCTGCGCTCGTGGATCGGGCCGAGGAGGAGGCCGACCGAGATGGCAGCGCCCGTGAAGCAGAGGCGGCGGAAGATACACTCGCCGAGGCGGGAAGCAGAGGATGGCGCGGCGGCGGCGCGTGGATGCCTCGGGACTGGGAGATGGTCGAAGAACGAACCTCCTCTCGTGGCGGATTGGGGCGGGTCTCCTTGATTCGCTTGAGCGCATCTTCACGCAGCGGCGGCGGCGGCGCGGAAGTCTTCTTGGTCACCGCCGGCGCGGGCGCGAGGACCTTGTGCTTCCGACGCTGGAGGTCGCGGCGGATGCTCTGCATCCCGGAGGAGGAAGGGCGCGGCATCACCATGGCGACGAATCGGGAGGCGCGGCGGCAGATCAGAGCGGGGGGGGCGTGGAATCGAGGATTGGGTGGAGCGTCTGCTCTCGCGCGGAGATGGAAAGGGGAGGAAGGCGAGAGCGTCTGTTTGGTTTCGCGCGAGGGTGGCGTCCGATTTAAGCAGCTGGGCCGCGGCCTACAGAGGCGGTGGGTTTCGCTTCATTATTCGGCCGAGTCCGATTTGAGTCCGATCCAGTTGGGTCCAGAGGTAACGTAGCGGCCAAGATGATGAATCCGATCCAGTCCGGGAAACGGATGGGCCAGTTCTGCGACCGGTTTCTGCGCGTCAGAATTAAGCTGTGGCTAGTTACGGCATTATCCGATTTTTCGTACCTGCCTGATTCGCACCATTAATTGTTTCATAGAGCTCATTATAGTTTGTACAATACAGTGCAAAGCACGCTGGATCCTTCTTCAGAAATAGATGTTCAAGAAATCTGGCCTGCTGTTGTTTCGTCTCCAAACAAAGATTGTTCAAGAAACTGTGCTCTACGCGGCAGCACACTGACATCCCTGACGATACCAACGAGCCGCTTGAACTCTGTCCCTGACGACTCGCTGTCAGACATGTCTCTCTTCACCTGATGCCTTTTTCTCCTGATTTAGTTGAACTCAAAATCAATCACATTCTTTAAGCTCTATTGTGCAACAACATCAACCATGCGTTGTAATGTACAGGTGAAAAAGGGCGATTGTCCATGCAAAACAAGCCACGAGCTCCTCTTAGCCATCTCCTAAGAGAGTAACATATGTATGACCCTATGATATGGATCAGTCAACAACTCAGCATGACGAATAAAGGGAGAAAGTTTGGGCTAGAAGAGAGAAGAAAAATATGCATGGATGCTAAGCTAACACCTGGTTTGCCAAAAAATCCCAGCAAGATTAATGATCAACTCCAATGCTTTGACAAACAGCATCATGCAAGGATCAAAACATTCAAATAAATTGATGTTGATATCTTAGTATTTTACACAAAACGATGATCTTATGACAGATGCATCCGCACAGTAACCAGGACCCCAACACACACTTTCTCCAAGGGGAAGAACCAGCAGAAGGCCACATTGCCAATACATGAATAAAGTCATAAGCTTAATATCCTACTAGGCTAAATTGCATACACCTTCCTTCACATCATGTTATGAAAGACAAGCATACACCTTCACTTCACCTCAGTCGTCCGGGAACAGCCATGCTGTGTGAATCATTTTGTGATCCCAGATCAACGGCAGAGGGTAGGCAACCTCGCAGGTTTTCATGTCATAGACACCAACAGAAGTGCTCTCCTTGTCATATAAGTAATCAGTCATATTTACCTTATTGTCATCCAAGAAGAAGATATGGTCGCCCGATATCCCATACTGAGACACAGACACAGCTCTGGAGTAGTAACGTCCCAGGAAAATCATCTGGTCATTTTTTTCGAGGACATGCCTGGGCATGCTTTGTATTAAGTGGAAGAGAGTTTTACAGTTTGTGGCGAGTCAACATGACTAGGCCTTTAAGTACAACAAACAGACCCCCCACACACGACCTAAAACCCGACCGAAAACCTAAGCCGACTACTCACTAAACTCTACCAAGGACGCTACCGCGTTGTTTGCCTGCCTTTATCCACTGCCGCAGCTCATCTTGGATTTCAGAAACAATTGCCTGTGGTGGTTTGCTCTTCCTGTCGAAAGTCCTGTTGTTTCGTTCTTTCCAGATTGACCAGACTGTGAGCATTACTAGCGAATCAAACCCTTTCCTTATGACCTTCGGAAGTCTCTTACGAGCTCCCAGCCACCAATCACTAAGGGTATCAGTTGCAGTTGGCACTAGCGCATGTGAACCCGAGTACACTGAGTAGTTTGAACCAAACCTCCGCTGAAGACGCAACCTACCAGTAAGTGATCTGCTGTTTCCGCTTCCTGATCGCATAAAGCACAGCAGCAGTCATCTTTGAGGCCGTGGCGATGGAGTCTTTCGGAAGTCCAGCAGCGACCATAAAGGGCCAACCAGAAATAAAATTTGCATTTCATGGGTGCCCACGTTTTCCAAATTTGCTTTCCTCCCAGCATGTAGGTGCGTCCGTGGAAATAAGCTGCATACGGCTGAGGCCACCGAGTGCTCTCCCGTTGACGTCCATTTCCGGATGAAACGATCTTCTTCATTGTTGAGAGTTACATCTCTGAGCTTAATCCACAACTGGATGTATTCCCGTGTCACTTGCCAGGTCATAGCTCCCTTGATATCTCGAGCCCATGATCTCTGGTGCAATCTATCTCCGACTGAACGTTTCTCGGTTATCCTTGCTGGGACTGCTTGGAAGAGGTTAGGTGCCGGTTGTTTTATTGCTTGTCCATCTATCCACTTGTCTGTCCGGAAAAGAGTCTGTTCTCCATTCCCAACTGCCACCGTTAGTGAAGCCTCGACCATGTCTGTCACTTGCTTTTCATACGTTGTTGGCAATTGTGCCCAGCGCTTGCTAGGCTCGGCTCTTCGATACCACTCCCATCTAGTGCGCAAAGCAAAGCCAAATACTCGCAAGTCTAGCAGGCCAAGTCCTCCTCTATCTTTTGGACAGCAGACACGCGACCAAGCCACCGAGACAGCGACCTCCTGCCACCGCATCCGAGCCACACGAGAGAAAAGCTCTCATTAGTTTCTCCATTGCTTTGATCGTCCAAGGAGGTACTACTAGGGCGATCGCAGTGTAGATGGGTATGGCATTGAGAGTCACTTTGGTTAGCACCAAGCGACCACCGGCATTCATCGGACCCAATTTCCAGGTTGGCAGCACTGTCTGCCACTTTGTCGATGAGCGGTTGGAGTGCTTGAGCGGGGTAGTTTATTGACTGATAGTGGGATACCCAAATATTTGATGGGGAATGGCAACAGTTGGCAATTTAGGTGCGTCTGGATCAGGTTGAGATCTTCTTCCTGGCAGCGAATTGGTGTGACAGTGCATTTCCCCATATTTGTAGCCAGTCCTGTGGCATCTTCGAAACATTGCAGGATGGCCTTGATTAGCTGCAGATCCTGGGCTACCGGCGATAGAAAGATGATTACATCGTCTGCGTAGAGAGATGCTCCGTGCTTGATGACTGTTTGGCATCTGCTAGTAGGATCAGTTTATTTAACACTTCCATCACAAGCAGGAAGAGCATGGGCGACAGAGGGTCACCCTGGCGGAGGCCTCGACCATGGCAAATGCGCCGACTGGGTTCCCCATTGATTAGTACCTTCGTGCTTGTTGTGGAGAGGAGTACCGAGATCCGGTTACACCATTTCCTCGGGAAACCCAGGTACTGTAGCAGCTCCAAAAGAAAAGGCCATGACACCGAGTCAAAGGCCCGAGCTATGTCTACTTTTAACAGCAGTTTGGGCCTATTTCTTGCATGGAACAGCTTAGCTGACTATTGGACGAATCTGAAGTTGTCTTGGATTTGGCGACCCTTGACAAAAGCACTTTGATTTGTGGCGATCAGCCGCGGCATGTGAGGGCCTAGGCGTAGGGATAAAGCCTTCGCATAGAGCTTACTGAAACTGTGAATGAGACTAATTGGGCGATAGTCCTTGACTGCCTTGGCTTCTTTTTTCTTTGGGAGTAGAACGATGTAAGCTTCATTCACCATATTGAAACTGCGCCGAGTCTAGCACGTCCAGCACGTTGAAAGCCCTTATTATTGAGCCTTTGATGACCGGCCAAGCTGTTTTGTAGAACAGCCCTGTGAAACCATCTGGTTCGGGCGCCTTCTCCGAAGGTAATTGCTTAACAACGCGCCACACTTCTTCTTCTGTGAACAAGGCTGTCAGGTGGTTTAGGTCTGCCTGCGGCAGCTTCAACTCCTGGAAGTTGAGATTTGTTAGTCGGGGGCGGCTAGTGCCCAACATGTCATCGAAGAACTGGAAGATCGCCTCTTCTTTCTGGTCCTCGCTGAAAACCATAGTATCTCCCACTTGCAGTGAGTCTATGTGGTTTTTCTTCCTGCGGCGACAGGCTTGCAGATGGAAAAAGTGTGTGTTTGCATCTCCCTCTGACAACCACAACAAACGCGACCTTTGCTGCTCAATCGTGCGCTCCAGTGAGGCCAAGGCTAGACACTTCATTTTGAGTTCCTTCCGGAGCAGGTGTTCACGACTAGAGAGCGAGCGCTTGTCTTGTGCAATTTCCAGCCTCCGGATGATTTCCCTTGCGATGCTGAGTTGTAGCTTGATATTGCCTACAAAGCGTTGGCTCCAACTTTGTAGGGCTCTAGCAGTGTTGCGTCTCCCAGTGTTGTGACTCTGACCCACCGTGAATGCTCAATGTCGGCTCTAAATACCTCAAATTCGCTCTGACCAGCCGTGAGGAGCATGCTGCCTGTACTTCTGCAGCAAACCTTTCTGCGAACCATTAGCAGTGTACCATGAGATTCGACTAGGTACAGCTTCTTTAAGAATGTAGTAGAGTCATCAGGCAACCGAGCCTCAACCACGGTATCAGGACCCCCATTGATGACTTGTCCGATTCGTGAGACTTCTGGATCTCCTGTGATTTGATCTTGGCTGATGTTGATGACAAGAAGGTTCTCATCCAAAGCAATGGCGTAGAGCTTTCCCTGATAGAATGTCATGTCCTCAAAGCACTTGCACTTGTCATTAGCGCGTATGGACCATGAGGAAGCTCCTGGCTGGCACATTAGAATCTGAGCATAAGGCCCACTGCCGACAAATGCCACGGCGAGGTTCGGGGAGCAGAGGATCAACTTGTGTAATAAAAGCTCCAGCTTCAAGCTCTTGATATGCATCCATGTGAGGAAAGGGTGGGGAATGCGTGAATTGTCCCATTCAGTAAATTTAGCAACTGCATTTGGGGGCCGGAGGCGGACGCGCGACAAAGCAGGCAATGTGACAGTGGCCCTGCTGAAGGGGTCGACCAAGTAGCAGCCGTCCTCGCACGGGAAGACAAGCCACCTGCCGCAGGCGGCGCTCTTGTAGCCGGCGCAGCTGCGGCCAGGGAAACGGAAAGTCTTGCCGTAGGGAAGGCTGAAGAAGGTGCCATCCTCGAGGGCGAGCAGCGGCAGAGGCGGAGGAACGGCGAGCTGCCGCGTGGCCGCACGCCACTGCGGGCACACGGCGGCGAAGCGGGCGCGGTCGGCGTGCGCCGGAAGGAGGCGGAGCACCATGCCGGCCAGGTCCCGAGGGATGTCCGCCCACGACGGCCGGTGCCCAGAACGCAGTAGCATCTCTTCCGCCATCCGAGTCAAACCTGACAAAGGGGAAGCAGCGCGCGCGTTAGTGCAACGGCATAGGGGTAAGGAGAACGCGCCTCCAAGGAACCGGAGGCGAGCAGGCCACGGTGCACGCGGAGGCAGTATGTCGAACACCTCGCGTGTATTACGCCAATGCGTGTGCCGACTGCCGAGAATGGAAACTTGACGAGAGGACGGAGGAAGCAGCAGGAGTTCAAGCAGGAAGGCAAGGCGAGGGCAGCCAACATACCAGAAAGGGCCGATGCAGCGGTTGCGTTGGTTGCCCGGCGGAGCGGCGTGCTGTGCCGTGGTGCCGCCGCGGCTTCTTGTGTGTGTGGGTAAAACAGTGGAGTGGCAGCGTTTTTTTTTTTTTGAAATGGAGTGGCAGCGTTGCGCCGGGGCAAGATGGGAGCGAGTTAAGGGGCTGATTGGTTTCATGCACTCCTCGTCCTTGCATCGCATCCGTGAACCAGGCTCTCCGTAGCCAGGCTGCTGCCATGCAAGTGCCCACTGATTGGTTGTCTGTACGCATGCAGCAAGCTGAGCAGTGAAATTGATTGGTTGACTGAACGCACAGTGATTTTGCATCGCTGCTCTCTCTACTGATGCAACTCGGGAGCTCGCGCTGGCCTGGCTCTTCGGAAACGCTCGATTCTGATCGTATCCAGCGGGCCTAGCTGGGAGGCGAATCTTGCATCAGGGGAGCCTGGCTCGGCCGCTCGCGCAGGCTACCAATCGCGTGGAAGTCGCATGTGGAGAGCCTGGCTAGGCTGAAAGTAAGCAACCAATCAGCCCCTTAGGCTGTGGGAGTGACCCTTCAGTCCTTCACGGCTTCACCACTTATCTTAAATAATCTGAGAGGTGAACAAACAGATACAAAAGGACATGAAAGTCAGCCCACAGCATAAATCAACACATCCCTTCTCGTTTTTACGCTTCCTTCTTAATACACGAGGTAGGTTCATACCAGACTCATTTAAAGTCCAATTTTATTATCTACCTAAGGCACGGTAGATTTGCTGTCACTAAAAAAACATACTCCCTCCCTTACTAAATTGTTGTCGCCATTGACTTTTTTCGTAACGTTTAACCATTCGTCTTATTCAAAAAATTTCTTCAAATACAAAAAGTTATATGCTATATTTCAAGTTTCTTTAGTGATAAATCATATTCCAACAAAATATATGATATTTCTTAAACTTTTTTGAATAAGACAAATGATCAAACATAACAAAAAAGTCAACGGCGACAATAATTTAGTAAGGGAGTAGTACTGATTTTGTCATTCAACAAAGCTGTCTCGATATTGTAGAGTAGACTTGCAGAGTACGCATTTCACAAAAAGCTCATAACAAGGAACAGAGCAAATGTATGTTGTTCTCAACAACATAGTTCAGAAAAAGTTTTTCTTTCTTGTTCAAGAACCAAACTTACCCTCACTCGTCGCGCCATCCAACCAGCTGTCGCATTGTTGGAGGTGGGAGGTTACGGTTGAAATTGGAAAAGCAGAGGGCAGAACATACTTTTTTACGCTCATAGGGCGGAACACCGAACATAGGGATAGGGTATCCTTATATGTCGATCTATTGGTAGGATCTCACAGGGAGATCGACCCACGACCCACGAGAAGCCAGCCCACGACCTCCTCACATTCTTCCAAGCGACGGCTGGGCACCACCCACCTTTGCCACCACCTCCGCTGCCACCGCCCGCTACGAAATTCTACGACTAAAACGCTCCCGCTGTCAACCCCGCCCACCGCCGGCCATCGACTCGCGGCTTCGGTAGCGCCACCGTCGCCTCGACGCACCGCCGCCCACCATCGTGTCATGACCGCCGCCACGGAGCCCTCCCTCTATGTTTGAAGGATGCAATGCTCACCGAAAACAAGCTCGTCGGTAACCTCGCCGAAACCCTAGCCTCGTCGTCCAACACGACAACCGGTGCGAACCGGCTTTGATTCATTGGCTATAGTTGAATGTCCAAATGTTTCACCAAATTATGAAGTAGTATGTATACAAATTTAATACATGCAGTTGTACACAAGTAGGTGAGTAACTAGGGCCAAAATCATGTTTCTTTGAGTATAGAATCATTTAAAATAGAGCCAACATAACATATTTTTTATCTTCTTTTTCTAAAAGGTTTCTTAACAACATGAATCATAACAAGAAACATTCTATCTGCATGTTTGAATGCGCAATTTATACATCCTCGATCCGACACGGCTTCTAGTCAAACATGAGGTGGTTCATAGATCTTTGGGCTTCGATCACCGAGGAATAGAGACTTTACAAATAAAAGCAGGGGATTGGGATTCCATTGCTGTCATTTTATATGTATATGGTTACAATTATTTACGTTCCCAATGTGCTTATGATGTAGCATCCGGTGGATCGTCCTCGCCGCCACCCTCGTCGTGCCTATAGCATCCCGACCCTTCAACAGGAGACGCAAGAATCTCAAATGTCGCCTAGCGAACATCACTGTATAGAATGTAGGAAAAAGTCCTTTTTACCTCCCTGAACTATCAATGGTGTCTCACTATTCCTCCCTAAACTATAATACCGAGATATGTATACTCCCTCAACTTTTCAAACCGTTTATTTTCCCTCCTCGGATGGTTTTAAGGATGGTATTGTCCGACGTGGCGTTGTGGGTCCTATCCGTCATATGCCATGTCATCTTTTTTCTCTTTCTCTCTCTCACACGAAGCGGGCGCCATCGCTCTCCGGTTCCGTACGGGAGGCCTTCTCGAGCTACGACGGCGGTAGATCCGGCCTGGAGAGGCGAACGCCCTAACCTCGGCCGGCGAAGGCGGCGGCGGCCTCGGCTCGGGCCTCCACCCACCTGCCCACCGTCGCGACCGACCATGGCCGGTAGCTGCTACTCATGGCCGTGTAGACCAAGGAAGCCAGGAGTTAGGACATGATGTACACGGAGCAACGGTTTAATCAAACGAAGTGAATGCATGAATCGAACCAAGACATCAAGATAGTGCTACAATCCAAAGCTTAACTTGCATAAATTGTTGGAGTTGACGTTGTTACAACCATGGCAATGGTGGATTAGAACAGAGCGAGATACGACGATGCGGTATTTCATCAAACCACCGAGAGGGCATGACGACGTACTTGAGAAAGAGCTCCAGGAGCCCCAACCCGAGTCATCTTCATTCATAGACCGTCCCGCACCCACCAGCGGCGTCACGCAATGATGCAAGGCCAAGCTCACCAAGCGCAAACCAAATCCGCAAATCCCCGAAAAATCAACGGCCCAACGGCGCCGCCGAAGCTCTGCCATCTAGCGCGTTGACCAGCCAAGCGTGGCCGGATCCACACGGAATGCTCGCCTCTCGCGTCGTCGACGGCCACATAGCCACTCGCCTCGCGCGTCGATCCGGCCGCAAGAAGCCGAGAGATGAGAGAGGCTGACTCCTAGGGGAAGAAGACGATGTGGCGCTCGACATGTGGCCCCCACCATCCACGGCCGACAAAACTGCTTCGAATACCAGCCTGGGGAGGGAAAACGTCCGGATTGGATAGTTGAGGAGGCTCCATGTCTGGTTTTGCAGTGTGGGGGAGGAAAATCAGAATTTGAGAAGAGTTTGAGGGGGAAATAAGACTTCTTCTTAGAATGTACCCGGAACATACGTGAAAAGTTATGGTAGGCGGCCCGGAACGGCCGTACATGGAACCTGTCCGGGCCCAACTTTTTTTTTTTAGAATGATACAATTTCGAACGCACACGACACCACTCACACCACACTCACACCTCACGCACGCACGCGCGTGCGCGTTCGAAGCACACGCCTAATCTAGAGATTGGAAGGACCCGAGATCGCTTCGGTGTGCGGGAAACGCACGATCCCACTAAACGCGCACGCGTGTGCGTATCCTACTCTATCCAGGACCGAGCGCTGGAGAGATGGGAAAAAATCCCCGAGGTGAGACGCACCGCGTCGAGCAGCGCTCGAACGCGGGCGGGCTCGCTGGCAACCGCCAGCGCAAGCCAACCGAGCTACGCTCGGTTCTCTGTCCGGGCCCAACTGGGAACGGCCAGTTAATCTCGGGCCGGATTGCCAATAGGCCATTCCAGCCCATTTCTCATGAACGAGATCCTGAAAAAAAAAGAGAACCCACGGACGAGAGACGCGAGGACGGGAGAGGCGACGCGCGGTGGCGGTGACGGCGGGGTGGCGGGAGGCTACCACGACGGCGAGGCGACCGACCCCAACCCTACGTCCTTCTGCTTCCTCGTCCTTCTCCTTCATCGTCCTTCTCGCCGGTGATCCCCTCGCTCCCTCTTCGTCCTCCTTCTCTCCCGTCTCTAGGGTTCTTGAATCTTGGACGGCGAGCACAATTTACATCCGCGATGTGGGTACGCGGGATGTGGATTAGATTTTGCGCTAGTTGTAGTACCCCTTTCCCTTTCCCTCCTATAGGGTTCTTCGATCTTGTTGGTTGTTCCTGTATGCGTTTGACACGATTGATTGCGATTCCTAGATGCGGTTACTACTGACGACTCTGTTGTGTCTAGTCCTTGTTCCTGCAGTCCTCGCTTTCACCGAGAGCAACGCCTCAAGAACTATGTTTTTTTTTTCATTAAGAACGATTTCCTGCAGTGCGTGCTTGATATGAGTAGAAATATCTCCCTGTTAACGGCACGTCAAGAGGGAACTATTGTTTTGATATTCTACTTGTTACTTCGTTAGGCTATGCGTCTCCCTGCAATCTGTCTTTGAACCTTTCCATGTTTTGGGAATGGTGGGAAGTGTTGTTCTCTCGTGTCTATTTATGCTGTGATATGCTTTCATTATGGTTAATATCATTTGATAATTCGTGCTATTAGCAGCTGAAAATTGGTGCCTTTCCTGGCCCTAGCTGCAAGTGTTATGTTGGTTTGGTCAGGTGTGATGAATTCAGTTATGCAGTTTGGCATGCAGCTAACCTGAACTTGTTGCTATAGCATATCAGCTCATTTTACCGTAACTATCATTAAGTTAATTTGAAGCTTGTTGTTTGTATCATACACCACTTTTGATCAGTGAGGTCTAGTATACAATTTGTTTGGCACCTACTGAAGTGTTCATGTATCATCAGTGAGGTCTAGTACTACTTGTTTGGTACTTGATGTCATATCTTCAAATTAAACAGAACTTAAACATCATTACGCACTGCAGAACTAGTTTGGGGTTTTACAGTGGATTGGGCGGTTGATTGATTGCTTGTCTTTATTGGTCTGGCTTTCCGGTTGGGAACTACTTGTTTGGTACTTGATGTCATATCTTCAAATTTAACAGAACTTAAACATCATTACGCACTGCAGAACTAGTTTGGGGTTTTACAGTGGATTGGGCGGTTGATTGATTGCTTGTCTTTATTGGTCTGGCTTTCCGGTTGGGACTTTGAGGAGGTGTTGTTTCATTTGTGTAGGATTGATCTCTGAATAAGCGTGGATGGAAGTCTTGCATTAGACAGTTTTTTAGGATGTTTTTAAGGATTGGGTTGTTCATATGTAAATGTTAGGGTGAAAATGCCTGCTACTATAGGAGGTAACCTGCCATTGTATTGGGTTTTTTTTTTCTGTGAACTTTTTGGGATTAAACTTTGGCTACTTCTAGTGCTATATGAGTTGTTTGTATGTTGGAGTTATATGAGCATTTGAGTTAGTGAAGTACATTTTTAGGCTTTCTTTGAAGGGTGAATATGTAAGATGTCTCCTTTCTTTTTGACGCTTGAAACAGGATTCCTATGATACTCCATAGCACCCAAGAAAATCAATTGGAGAAGCACTATTATGAATTATTATCTTTGTAATTGTTAATGAAAGAATCTATGATTTAATCAACTGTTCGCTCATATCATGCTGGCATGTAGTGATGTTTAAGTTCTGTTTAATTTGAAGATATGGCATAATTTTCAAGTACCAAACAGTGTAGTACTCCAACTTGAATGCTAGGGTCATTCTGCACTTCTTTTAGAGCTTTCGTGTCAGAGTTCATGTCTGGTGTTCAGATCCAGTGGCATTGTGACATATTTGGTTCATGGAAAAAAAGGTTTCACGAAAGAGTGATGCCAATGGTGATGAATAGTGTTGTTCTTTGTACATGAGAGGAAGCATAGATTACATGCAGTAGGAGCCTCTTCTACTGCTTTCAAGTCAAAAAAGAAAAGAAGAAGAGGAAACATAGATCCTCTGCCAGCAATTTTCTCTATTATGAGTCACAGGGTTTGTTCCTGGCAACCAAACATTCTTTATCATATTGTTGATTGGTGTGACGCTATGAATGTGGGGGAAAAAGCTTTTTCTCATTGTCCTTTCAGCCACTGTGACGCGATGAATGTGGTGAAGAAGCCTTTTCTTTGCTCATTGACTCATTGTCTTTACAGCCACTGCTTGCATGACTTCGATGGATTGCTTCCCTTAAGAACCAACCTCTCCACATGGCTCAACTTCCTTGACTTACTAGATACATGCCAAAATTTTACTGCATCGACATAAATTTATGCAGCCTATCCTAAATGGGAGTTAAGGATTCGAAACTCGTTTCTTATTTGAAAGGTGTATTTGTACCACAGAATTTCACTATACATGCACATAACTTGAACCTTGTGCCTCATTAGTGAGCTGATCAAGCCTATATTGAAACAGGCTACTGCTGCTTACATTGGATTTATTGAAAATTGTGGTTGGCATTTTTTTAGGATGTTTGTTAATCATGTATGTATCTGAGTTTTAACTTTGTTCATTTGATTTGCTACTTCCTATCTCTATTACTTCCATCTTATTTATTTCCGCATGTTAGGTGCATTGTGGCGCTATGGCTTTACCATATTTGTTTGCTTTAATGTTATTGTAATTAGCAACACCATCTTGATTGGGGAAATACTTTTTTAGTAGTTGCAGCGACATGGAATACCTTGGGTGGTTTTATTTCAAAATTCTTCTATGGATGCACAATATGAATTGCTTTTCCGTTTCTATTTGTTCACCAATTTCTATAAATGATGAAATAAATTACACCAATTATCAGTTACTTTTTCTTGTCTAATTTTTCTCTATACACTGCAGGATATCATGGGGAGTACTTCAGATGTACATATGCCACCTGCTGCTGAAGATTTGGAGACTACAATTGAGATCAAAATTAAGACCTTGGATTCTCAGACATACAATTTGCGTGTGAATAAATGTGTAAGTTAATCGTGAACACATCTCACAATATCTGTGACTGTATATTACTTTCCATTAGAATGTTTATTTTATCCACTGTTCTTTGTGGTTACCTATACTCATGATTAAAAAGCTCTGGACTTTCTCCTAGCAAGAAATGTTCAAAAAATGTATTTTTCTGTGTTTTTGCCTATTAGTTTAGCGGTAGAGCATACCGCCTGCACATTGCAGTGTGCGGGTAAGGCTGTTTGCTAACACCCTTCCCCAGACCCCGCGCAGTGCGGGAGCCTACGGCACTGGGTACGCCCTTTTTTTGCCTATTAGTTTAGGTTACTAATGCATCCACCTTTTTGACAAGATGGTATTATCAAAACAACTGCCTAACTTATTTGATTACCCCATGTTATCTTAATGATATTTCAACATTTAATATGTTTCACTGTTTCTTGAAGTAACAGTTTGGCTTGCAATAATTTCTCGCTGTGTATAGACATAACAAGTAGCTTCTTGTTTCTTGTTAGATTTCAAAACCATTTCTTGATAATAAAACATTGAATGAACATCTAAGGATTCATGCATCTGCAATCATGTTGCATAGATGACATTACGTCGCCGTGTGACAACTCTGTTATAAAGTTACCTTCAGGTCTGATGTTATGAGCCAAATCTCATTAGGCCCAGCTGGCCGCCACGTGACCCGGTGGGTGGTACAGCATGGCACTGTAGCAGCAGCCTTGTGGGATTCCTTGCCAATTATGTTAGTTAAGATTAGATCTGGATTTTTCTAGAGGAGGAATTATCAATAAAGGCAATAAAAGAATTAGAGGGGAAACCTTAATATCTCTTTCACAAGCTCTCTTGCGCCGCCGCCCTGCACCCTAGTGGTGCCGCCACCTCCACCTCTAGCAGTCGCCAGCGCCACCTTGCTGGCCAGGCAGATTTGGACCACAACATCTGACCTCTGCCAAAGAGTATTGACAAAGACGAAAAACTAAATAATGGTAGTGATGGGTTCATTTCCTCATCTATTTTGCTAGGGTAATACGGAGTCAACGAATCTACAGGGATGAAACTAGAGAATGCTTTGAAGTGTTTTTCAACTATTGTTTTATTACCCTTTGTCTATAACTTTGTATCAGTGTATGACATGTGTTAATAAGTTGGGCCATTTACAGGTTCCGGTTCCTCTGTTAAAGGAAAAAATTGCTACTATAACTGGAATATTGTCCGAACAGCAGCGCCTGATTTGCCGTGGGAGAGTCTTAAAGGATGATGAGCTCCTATCCGCATATCGTATCCTCAAGCTTGCACCATTTGAATATTTTTTCTGTCTGAGATTTTCAATTGATCAATAAATCACGTCAAGTACTGTAAATATATTATTTATGAAAATTTGACAGTATCTATTATCCAATTATTTAATGTTGGTACTCCATCCCTTACCTTTTTTTTCCTTTTGTAATAAAACCTGCCTTGTTGGTCTCCTAAATACACGAATCAAATATAATATATTCACAATTGATGCTCATCAGATTGCTGGGAATATATTATGGGGATGTCAAAATGTTAATGTTAATGTATGTTCTGTTTTGAGCAATTTCTTTTCCATCTTGTGGATGGAATGTATCCAATCAAGGGTTTGAAGGCTTTACGGTGAAAATTGATTGAACATAACTGAATCGTGATTTAATGAATTCATATTTTTTTATTATTAAAGGAACATAAAAAGGAATTAAATATCTGACCTTGTGAAGGGTACCCTTTCAGTGGGATCAAATTGTGAAAATTAAATAATATAACTAAAACTGTATTCAGTTGATTATTTTTTGTTTTATTTAATTTAAAGAATATAAATAGAAATTTCAATAAGCTTGAATTGGGACATACCTGAATGCAGAACAAATATATCCTTTAAATTCAGGCAGATGTGACTGTCTTTGTAACTTGGGTAGTGGAAAGATATGTGTACCAGCTTATGTTGTATATATCACATTCTAATTTTGTTTATTTTCATCTGAAAGTGGATGGATTTTCAGTAAATTAAAATATCCCTAACAATATATATACATTGGTGTCTGGTCTGGATAATGTGATAAGTTAATGGCAAAGTCTGTACCGTGTTTACTTCCTAAATTCAGTTGAGTTTTTGTTTTTATGCTGATGGCAAAATTCCATTTTGTGTAGTGTTCTTTTTTGTCACTGATGCAATAATTATTTTTAGTTACTATTTGAGATGTTTTGTCATATCTTCACTCATTGAATATGTTGCTAGATTGAAATCTTTTAAACATATAATGTTGTTATACCTTATATCAGTCCATTAGATGTTGAAGATGGCCACACATTGCATCTTGTTGTTAGGCAGCCAGGCCAGGCAGCGGCATCAGGAAATGCAGGAAGTGCAGGTCTGTAAAGCTTGATAAGTCATACAATTTTCTCGGTGGACTTTTGATTGACCGGTTAAAGTTTTTTTAATCTAAATTGAAGGAAGAACATTTACCAACTTTGAAGTTCTTTTATAGTTCTTCCATTTAAGTTAAATGTTTTGACATTTGTGCAAGTAATAATATTCCTGTTATATTGTCAATGTGTTGAATTTATCATGTCCCCGTCCTTGCCAATATCATTAGAATCTATTGCTTTTTCTTTTATTAATATCACTAGTTCTGTCTGTTTGTTGTTTTGCTTGCATGCTATTAGTTGCTATCCTTTGATACATAGGTCATAGGTTGTCATGGCATGGCATGCCTGGTTCTAATGTTCCAGAAAGTAGCCCACTACATTTTTAACATGGCATCCCTTCTGTTTGATTAAAGGCTTTATTTCTTTGTTTTTTCATCTCTTGCCTACCCCAACTTGCTTGGGATAAAGGCTTTGCTGTTGTTGTATCTCCTTCTGTTGGAACAAATCTAATGTTTTGCTTGTGAGAGTAGCTTTCTATCAGAAGAGATAGAAATTAGAAAACATATGTTTGGAGATACTAATCTTCTGTGCGCAAACACTTTATGTTCATTCCATCTTACAACTCCCTCGTCCATGTTCTCCTCTGGATGTTACCTTACTTGAAATTGTTACAACTTTACAGCTAACACGTCAGATTCTGGTCGCCGTCGTGGTCCCACTGTGGCTCGAAGTATAGTAGTAGAGGCTGTTAATGTGGATCACGGGTCCACTGATCTGCAAGATGTTGCTACTGAGGTGATCCTACATTCCCATGTGCTCTGTGTCACTGTGACCGTACTATGTTTGAAAAACCTCAGATATGTATCTCGTGCTAAAAATTTTCATTATTCTCTTGATAGATTATCCACAGACTGTTTGGGGGAGCACCAATCACCATGCAATCTTCGGTAATCCAGTGATTCTAGTAGTTTAGACCTTTTAGATGGAAATCAAATTATCAAAGTAACTTATTTGTAAATAACTTCTCTGACGCTAGGGTGCACCAGCACCTTCTGAAACCAGACCCTCAGAGGCTACTCAATCTTCTGTCCCTAGTACTGTAAGGGTTGAACTTGACCAGCAACAAGCTCCGTTTTTTCTGCCTGAATCAGCACATGTCTCATCGCAACCTAATGTAAGTATTCATGTTTTTATCCTCGTGCTACTTGATTTCTAAATCCCTGAGATCCTTAACAATTATTTCTTTTCAGGTCATCCCTGACGCCTTGACAACAATTTCTCAGTACATTGACTTTATGAGAGACTCATTTAGTAGGGAAGGCTTTAGCCAAAATGGTCTGACATCATTCATGTTTCAGCTTCATCCATTTTGTAGCCTACTATATGATTTACCTCCACTTGTTTTTTTCAACAGGACAAGCAGAGGGTATTTCTGAAAGCAGAACTACAGGAAGTAGTGTAGATGGTACCGAACATCAAGAGCCTGATTCAGCTTCCATACTTGGGCTTCCTACTGCAACATTGCTTGGTGAAACTATGCACTCCACTAGACAAATTGTTGTTGAGCAGACTGGAGCATTGCTATCTGTAAGTTGTCTTCCAAAGTCTTGCTATTAGGCTACTAGCTAATCTGACAGATAATTTAGTCCCTTGATTTGTTTAGTTAAGGATGTCATGCAAACCTCATATATTTGCAACAACAAACTCATGCATATTTGTAATGCTACCTATTTGGCTTATGGTATACCTTCCTTCCCTTCAGTCTATGCTGATAAGTATCATGGGTTGATGGGTTTGAAGGTCAGGGTAGAGGTATGCAGTTTGGCACCGGACAGAATTAGGATATCAAAGGAATATACAGTCCTGATGATAATTTTACCCTTTACCCATTTCAGTCTGGCAGTTCATATTTTGTGAGCTGGTAAATAATAATATCAATATAGAAACAGTTTATGAATTTTTCCCAAGCATTTTCCATATTTGGTTGCCACACACGTACCATATGCTCACAACCTATTGGAAGTCACAAAAAAAGCTCATACTCTTTTGATGTATGTTCTTTGTGACCATAAAAACTGTGTACACTACACAAGCGTAAAAAAAGAAAAATGTCAGCAAGGAGGTGAATTGCATAATCTATATGTTTTGGGGGAGAAAATTGAGTTAAAACTTTATTTAAAATGGACAAATAGAATAACTGAGGGTAGTTAAGGAACTTCATTATAATGGTTGCCATGCCATGTGTGGCCATCTTTTTCTGTCTATTCCGCCTTCTTCGTATAATCAATTGAACATATCTGATGTGTGCTGCATATGAGTTAATATCTTGTTATATCATTTCAGCAACTATCGTCTCAGTTGGGAGGTCTTGCGAATGTAACTGATTCTGCAACAAGGAGAAGCCTTCAAAGTAGTGTGATGCGCTCAGGTGTTCTCCTCCAGAACCTTGGTTCTTTGCTTCTAGAACTGGGCCGGACCACAATGATGTTACGAATCAATCCTGCATCTGTAGGTTTCCGCAATAACTATGTTGACATTTTTTTTGTTCAATATTTTGTACATTGTGCTGATATATTTATGTCCGTTTCAGTCAGAAGCACATGTGAACTCTGGACCAGCTCTCTTCATATCTCCATCTGGACCAAACCCTCTTATGGTTCAAGTGAGTGTTTATTTTTGCTACTTTAGCACTCACTAATAGCCCATACTATATTCTTTACCCATGTGCTAACTTATTTTGTTCAGCCTGCCCCATTTTTTCCAGGAAGAAGGTCTGTCCAAATGGGCACAATATTTTCTAGTCTTGGTTCGCAAGGTTCTGTTCTGCACCCTAGAGATGTTGATATTCATCTCCATACAAGTGAGTATTACTATCCGTTTCTTAGATTTTTCTCCTTTTTAGTGCCATCAACTTGGTGTTTGGACATTTTAGATTTTTTCACCCTGGGGAGATATATACCTGTAAATTGGGTTTGTCTGATCTTAGAATTTTTACTCTAGGTAACACCTGAACTATGAATTTGAATGTATGACTTGAATAATAGATAAATCAGTACTGGGAGGGTGGTCTAATCAAAGTGTTCATGGGATGTTTGAACTTTGCAGTACCTAGCAGGTGTTTTTTTTCTTGTCTTTTCCTCTGCATCAAAAATACCTAGCAGGTGATTTGAAGTCAGTGGGTATGCTGGTATTAGGATCAAGTACAGTTCCGATCTAGGGTTGTTGGCATTCATTATAATATACAGAACATGCTGGGTTGGTTTCCCTGTCCAGAAAATAAAGGAATATGTTGACTGTTAGTCGAAATTACTGAGCACTAATATTTGTAAATTTGTTAGATTTTTTTTCATACTGATAGTTATAGTAAAATTGATGCACGTTAATACCTGCTTTTGTTTAGAGCATATGTGTCCAATTGTTGTTTTGGTTGATGGTGGTTGTTAAATGCAGTCCTTTTGGTTGTTAGGTGGGGCTGCGCCTGTAGCAAGTACAAACCCAAGTGAGGCAGCCGGGGTACAAGCACAGCAACATGCAAATAGGACAGGAGATGCTTTGCATGCAAATATTGGTGAAGCATTTGCAGGGGTTGCAGGTGGTTCTCCTTTTTCTGTTGAGTCTGGAGTTAGACTGTTACCACTTAGAACTGTGGTTGCTGCCATGCCTGCGGGCATCAACCGAGCTCCATCAGGGTCTTCTAGTGGAGGAGTTGGTATTATCTATCCACTGGTCACCAGAATTCAAAGAGTGAACACTAATGGTAGTCATGAACGAAATGGTCGATCTCCAACTGAATCCGCTCATACTAGCACCCATCCTAATCAGCAAACAAATCCTCAGTCACCTCAAACTCGTGAAGCAGGTGAATTAGTTTTTCGTGCGTAATCTTTATAAACCTTGTTTTAGCATACATACTTTTGACATGAATTTGCACCAATTTTTTTCCTCAATTTGTTTTCATGATGCCTGTCCCTTAATGTCAAGCCATTATTGAACATTCTTCATTTCAGTTTTTATTATATTACCAGTTTTTTAAGATTTTTGGATCTATGGAATTCTTTCCAGGTAATCTGGGATCCTCAGTTGATGTCAATATGGGACATAGCTCTGAGACCACCCCTGGGCAGCATAGTGGCACGAGTCCTATCTTCCAGATATTGGACAATCTCAGAGTACTATTATCTGGAGAAAATACCCAAGCAAATGGTACCAGTCAACAAGCACCAATGGCTTCTGCTGAGCAGGGAGATGCTGGAAATCGTGGAGCACCTGAAATTTCAGGGGCTAGTGAGGATGGGCTACGCTTCGCTAACATGGTCAGGCAAATTATGCCATTTATCTCCCAAGCTGAAATGCAGGATCGAAGTGCCACACCAGATAATACCAACAACCCTTCACAGGCAAGTGTATTTTTTTCTAACTAGTTTTCTGACACATTAAACCTTGTATGGGACATAGCATATAATTTTTTCTAACTAGTTTTTCTAATTGGATTATGCAGGCTGCATCTGATAGTTCAAACAGAGAAAGGGATGGTCCAAGTGATTCTAGGAGTTCGCATGAACATAACCGTGACCAAACTGAGGAGCCTAATTCTAAAAGGCAAAGGTGTGACAGTTACAGACATAGTTTCTTGTGCCATGCTAATATATAATTATTGGCTCTATTGGATTGCACTTTTGCTTGTCGTTTGTGGGGTCTTGTGGGTTTCATCTCTACCCTACCCAACTTGCTTGGGACTTGGGACTAAATGGGGCATTGTAGTTGTTGTTGTTGTTAATATTCGAGGAGCTAGCATTCTCTATTAAATGAACATATTGTTAAATTATTTTCTTGAGGGAAATTACTGTTAAATATTATTCAAGGTTATGACCCATTTTAGTGTTCCATAAGTTCAGAGTTCTCTCAATGATATGCTTTTGTTGCTTTAGTGTTCTCACTCTACCTGTTTTTCTCCTGCAGAATGAGTGACTAATTCAGACCTGGTTTTGTGCTGGGAATTTAGTCAGTTGGTACCTCAGAGATGAATCATCATGTCAGAAGTGGAGACAATTGAGAAAGGATTTAATGGTAGTACATAGATGGCATTGAGAACAGTAGGCGAGGCACCTATACTTTTCTTTGTTTGGATCTTGCAAACTGATGTTTTGGAGAGCACAAATACCATACAAGCCTGTCTGTCCCAATTCCAGTGTCGAAGTTCAATCTATTCAGGATGGAATAGTCAGATCTGTTTTTGGCAGTTCCTGCAGTTGCGTGGGAGGACTTTCACCATCAATAATATTATTATGAAAATGTGCAGTTGAGGCTTAAACCTTCCTGTGGACACATGTGTCTATAGAATATCGTCTTTTGTTTCCAAAAAGCAGTATTTATTTGCATTTGCTTAAACAATCATCTGTTGTAATCCCAGAGGGCATTCTTTCCTAGTTTGTGAAAAAGTAGTTCATAGTAAGGTAAATCCCTCTGTTGGGCATGTTGAATGTATTGGACAAAAGTCGTTTCACAATGTATATCAGGACATCATTGTGGATGTGCAGTTTGTAAACTGTATTAATCATTGTAACTCATTTTCTTCTCTATTGATGAACATGCAAAATTCATGGTGAGCGATGCCCACTAATTGGTCCTTTTTACTTGTATTTCTGGTGCCTTTAGCGATAAACACATGTGATCAGTTGAAGCCTTTTTTATATTATTATTATTCTAGTTGGAGCCTTGGGGCAAGACGAGATATGCGGGCTTTATACCTGGAGATGACTGCTGATCCGTAATGACAAAATAGCCCACGCCGAATCATAATTTAATCTTTGAAGCTATGATATGCGTTAGGACGATACTACTATAATTTGCACTTTTTTTTGGGGAAAACAATGACATTCGGGATGTGCAGTATTTATAATGTTTATAGCACACTTTTAAATGAAATTGCAAGGGGGATGCCTTGTGTTTGTGGAAAAACTAAACAAGCTACACAGTAGGCACCTACATCTGGAATATTCCTACTGCATGATCCCATACTTTTTTTTTCAAAATATAAGTATTTCTTAGTAGTTAAAGTCAAATTTTTAAGCTTTGATCATTCATAACATTAGTTTTATAAAGATTGACAATGTACACGTGATGTAAAAATAATGGTGACGGTGATGAAGAAGAACGGTGATTACTGGGCCATCACAACACGAACCACACCTCGCGTGCCAAGAATGGAAACTTAACGGGAGGAAGAAGGAAGCAACATGAGTACGAGCAGGAGGGGGCGGCGGGGCGTAACGCCGTGAATCATCAATCAAAGCGTTACAGGAGCTGACAAAAGTTTAACAAAAAAGAAATATGTTAGTAGTGGTCCTAAGACAGATATGTATTACCTAAAAATAAATTTATGCATGAAAAGTAGTTTTTCTTTTGTAAGTCTGGGCCAGCCAGCTAGGCACACCTTCACAGCCGGGTATCACGGCCTAGCAAGGTCGCATCGGGGCCTCCTATCGTGACATGGAAAAGCCAGCAGCTTGCGCCATGAGCAGCATGGATTGTGATTTCACGACGAGGAAGGGCCGTCGGTTAAACCGTTAAACGGTGGCAATCTCAATGGCTGATGTGCGGCTACCTGCAGGGGTTAGCCACAAGATACCAGGTCGATGCTGGTAATCTCTTGCTGGGGTTACCGGGGTAGACCGTTGGAGTGGCCCTTCAGTCCTTACGGCTTCATCGCTTCATCTTACTTTCTGCCCCAAAAAAACTGATTTTGCTTTCCTAAAAATACGATGGAGAGGGAGATCTAGACATCACTTGAGTAGTTACGCGGCAGCAAAATCAAGACTCCGCCTTCTCGTGTTTGAACTTGCCAGATCATCCCGTGGAAATCACATGAAAATCGGTTCATCTGAAACCAGAGACTAGCGAATCCGTGTCTCTGGTTCTCTGCACTCCGTCAGCAGTCCAGAAGAGATTCTGAGAAGCTAGCCACATAATAAGTTTTGCAGATTTCCGGATGTGAGAATGTTACTGGAAGGTCCATCACACTACAAGAAGTAAAACATCACAGGCACACAGCTTGCACGTAACAAAAATATACAATCAGGCCTCCAGTCATCGCAAAAATGAGAAAACAACTGCGGTTAAATCTTATATATACTAATTAGAGGCTTTTTGAGGCCTTCACATTAATCAGATGAAAATCCTAATAATTCTCACAAAAAAACAAAACATCCGGTAGTCAAAGTAAGTACTCAACAAATTATAGTCATCAGATCTAAGATGACAAAATTTACCACTATTGCCACCACTATTGCCATTATAATAGGCCTCCACATTAATCGGATGAAAATCCTAGAAATTCTCACAAATAAGAAAAACATCCGGTCGTCAAATTAAGTACTCAACAAATAATAGTTGTCAGATCTAAGATGACAAAATTTACCCACTATTGCCATTATAATAAAATTAGACCAAAGTACCCCTAATGGTAGTTTTAAAATAATCCACTTCTGCCATTATGAAATTATAAAGAATATATCTTTCAATTATAGAAAATAAATTGATGAGGCTCACTGGCAACCCAGACCTCTACCCGAGATACAAGAAAACCAGCTTAATTTTATTATGATATCTAATAATTAGCGCAGAAGTTTTATGCTTGTGCTTAGCCTATTTAAAAACTTCATTGTTCATGAGCTACATTCATGAAAGTATCCTTGTGCTTAGTCTTATGAGCGATGAATACCTTGCTGGTAAAATATTTCACTGGCTTGATTTATGACTTTAATGATCTAGATTCAGCAGTACAGTTCATTAGATTTGAATGCATCATTGATCGTTTCTCTGTGAACTTTACAATTATGAATATACCTGTGCTATAGTCATTCTTTTTTCATTTCTATGAATATATGCCTGAAACTATCCTCCAGTCTAATGTAATCTGGTCTAGTTAGCTTCTTCTAAAATAGTGGTTAAGGCCCTGTTTGGGTACAAAGTATCTTAGGAGTTTTGTAAGAATACTATGGTTTTGCAAAATACTTTGGTTTTAGAACGTGTGAAGGTGTTTGGATGTAACAATTTTGATGAATTCTTGTCTGTCCTGTGTTGTGCACACGGTGCGTAGATATTTGTGAGTAGCCATTTTGCACCTGAGTACAAAGATGTGAATTCCACTGTCGTAGCAAAATCATTTTGGAAAATCTGATGCCATGTGAAACATGTTCCGTTCCAAATGATTATGGTGCCTCCGGAGGCTCACTGAGGGTAAATATTCAAAGGAGTCAAACTGAGGGTAGCAAAAATTCCTGATGTATTTGGCATCAAACTGTTCACATTCTGATCCAGTAACTTTACTTCTCAGTGTTGTCCACTTGTCGTTAGAGTTTATTCCCCTTATATTCCAACACAAGATATTCCATTTTCTAAAATAAAAGTTATTTTGATTATCCATAATAGTACCCATGTACACAATACATTGGTATAATATAAACCTCAAGATGATCTTCCATCTGGATAGGACCAGAATAGGAGCACTGGAAAGGACCAGACTGACATTTGCATAAGCATACCATAGCACTATCATTTGACATAACTGATATGTAAAAACCAACAGTGGATCACAAAAACATTGTTCATGAAACGATAACCCAAGCCAATAGAGTCACAAAATAAAAGCTGTTCGCTGACAAAGCCATAATAAAATGCTATTTAAAGCTAATAAATTTCTACAGAAATGATTACGATCATTTTACTCCTTTCTGGGCCTCTTCTTGTGCTTGTCTTTGTTGCTTCCTTTCTTGAGGTTTGGTCTTCTTCTCTTCTGCAGCTTCACTCTTGCTTGACTTCGGAGGTTTTTTGTAATCTTTTTTCCAAGAGCCTTTTCAGTAATTAATTTTACTAGAACCTCACAGAAGTCTACTCCCAAGTTTTTTATCACCCGAGATGACAATGTCGGTGGTTCAGTATTATAGGTGAGACAGTTTCAATCCTTGCATGGTCTGGCTCTGAAACCTTGCGTCTTCCCTTTGAGTCTCTCACTTCTCTCGAGATCAGTGTTAACCAAGGAGATTTTTTCTGCCTTCCTCTTTATGCGGATTGAGGAGGTACTATGAGAAAAAGGATGTGGGACTATCTGTTTTCTTGGAGTAGTCTCAGTGCCACTATCTGCATCTATATCTTGACTCAGATAACTTTGTTCATTTTCCTCCAGCTCAGTGATTGTGAGGATCTGCTTTCCCGTTTCCCTCTGAAGGTGATTGCATAAGACTCCAGCAACTCAGGGCACTCTTTTGGGATGACAAAATTCATATACTCAGCAAATGTATTCTCGGCACAAATTGTTTCCCATGCTTTGGAGGTTAGTAGACTCTTGGACCAATCAAACATACCTGGTGTGAGCAAAGAAATAGTGAAGAAACCACACCATGGTAGGGGAATGGTATGTGGTGAGGAGTGGCCTGCTGCCCTGCTGGTGCAAAGAATTTAGCCTAGAGTCTTGTACCATATGCATTGTTTTTTGACCTCCATGGAATTAGAGCATCTGAGTGTGTAAATGACTCTAAGACCGGATCAACACCAAGTTCATTCACAAATTGTACCATACCCACATGAAGGTGTTCATAATTATCTGCCTGCTCATTCACAAAGCGTGCCATACCCTCGCTTCGGCGACTTGTCCACAACTTCATCCTTTGTTTATTAAATTCAAACGATCAAACAGTTAATTTCTTTGATGCATATAGCTGGGTTAACCTATAACTAAGGGTGTGTTTGGTTAGGCTGTGGCTGTGAAAAAAGCTGCTGTGGGTTGTGAAAAAAACAGCTGTGGATTATGAGCTGTGAGAAAGCTGAAAGCCGTTGGGTAAAACAGCCGTGCCTTTTCGAAATTTACTAGCAACCCTACTTATCATCATATATACCATCATATATACGTACATATATACACACAAATATAATTTTATATATTTATTTATATCGTATATATAATATAACATAGGGTAATTACATTTTACTCCCGGGTGTAGTTACTCCCACGTTCAAAAAACCACCTTGGGTATGTGTACATACCCATTTATCATTTTGAGTATGTACACATACCTTAAATAAGAATTTTCAAAATACTAACCATGAAAAAATTGTGTGAAAATCTTATATCTATGCACCTTGTTATATATTGCATTTCCTACATATAAAAGGAGTATGTATATATACTTGATTTATCCTCTTATAAAAAAGGAGTATGCTGACATACCACTTTTAAAATTCAAGTATGTGTACATACTTTATTTAGAAACCTCAAGTATAAAAAGATACCCTCTGATTTGTAAGATACACACATGGGAGTAACTACACCGGGAGTAGAAAAAACGTTTCCATATAACATATATACATGTATATAAATAAATAGATAAATATATATGCGTATACATACATATACATATGAATAAAAATATACATATACATTTGAAATATATGTATAGTATATTTTATATTTATTTATATCATATATATAATATAACATATATATACATGTATATAAATAAATAGATAAATATATATATGTATATATATATATATATACATATGAATAAAAATATGTATTTATACATATATATATAATATTTATAAATAAATAAGTAAACACATCATATTTATATAAGATATATGTATATAAATAAATAAAAGTCATATAACATGTATATACATACATACATATACATATGTAGGTAATTTCTTCAAACTTGTGAAAGCCAAAGCCAAAAAAAGCACCTCCACACCTGCTTTCGAAATGAACTAGCAAAAAGCTACTTTTGACTTTGGCTTTTATTGACAACCAACCCCTTTGGTTGGGCTACTGGTCTTTTTGAAAAGGCAAAGCCAGAAAAAGCCCAACCAAACACACCCTAAATTCTATCCTTGGACCAATCTTTTAATTCTCGTGAATTTTTTCTAGTTGAGATAAATTAAGAAAATAGCATAATTCAAGTTTTTCTTAAGTACAATTTTGTTTAAGTAAAATTGCATCTTGTTTTTTGTTTGTATTTGTGTGGAAAACCAATTTGAAATTCGATAGAAACTCGTTTGAAATAGAAAGCAGGATTTGGAAAACCATAGTTTGGACCAAAACCATTCTCCTCTTGTGTAGCCTCGAACCATTCTAGCAAGCTGGCCCATTGCAACGATCCAACCCACCCATGGCACACCGCGTGGGACCCGCATGTCATCCCGTCCCTGCGTTCGTTCGGGAACCGCCGCCATGACGCCCACTTCGCGGCGAAATCGGACTGGAGCGCGCCCCTCCAAGGCCTTGTTCGTTTTACCATGGAACAACATAGATCGCAGCCCAAACCACATAGAACGAGAAAAATGTGGAACTGTCCCAGCCCAACTCAAAATGCTCGTTCGGTTACGCATGTATCGGTATGGGAACCAACCCGATTCCAGCCCATTCCACATTTTATGTCTTGAAGACCTAGCACCAATCCATGACTCTAATCCATGGAACGCAGGTAGGTTTGGATGAAGTGAAAGAGCTGGAACCACTCAATCCGTGTCCGGAAACAGATTTATGTGAGATCCATTCCCATGAAAACGAACAAGGCCCAAACGGGAACGGCTCCCGAGGCGTCTCCTATTTTTCTCTCCCCGTTCCTCCTTTCCATCGGAGAAAACGGAGAGACGTCATTGACGGTTTCTCCGGTAAGTCGCCGCCGCCCGCTTTTCTCTTCATCCAAGCCGGTATTGCTTTCTCCGATGCAGCAAACGGAACCGCAGGGAGTCCATCCCCGTCGCCTCTACATGTGGCGGAAACCGCCTACCCTTCGAACTCCGGTGAGCAGCACGCCGCCCTTCTTCGTTCGTTGTGCCACCTCGCGGTTTCATCGCTTTCGACTCGCGTCGCGGTTCCGCGAGTACACCTTCAAGGACATGGAGCTCGCATCCTCTCCAGCCTCTCGGAGTACACCTTCAAGGACATGGAGCCCGAGGTAGTCGAGGACGTGCTCACCAAGATCACCAAGACCGTGGCCTGGACCGCCTCGACATCCAAGTTGAGTTCAAGTCGAAAGAGGCCGTGAGGCGTGGCTCCTCTCTTCTCGCGCTGCCGCGGCGCTGGGTCCGGAAGTGCTCTCCGTCACGCTGCCCTTCGAGCCCGGAACCGGCGGGAACTCGGGTATCTCGACTCCATCGAGATGCCCCCGCTTTGACCGTACCAAGCACTCTCGGCCTCACGGTGTTTAAGTTGCCACTTACACCGCCACCGGCCGGCTGGTGAGTTCACCAGGCTGGAGATCCTTGAGCTCGCCACCAAGTGCAACATCTTCCCATCCCTCGCTTCCCAACCGTCCACGCCTGCGTGTTCTCCGATTTTTTCCCTGCGCACGGTTTGACAATGCTGCAATTCACTCGGCAACTCTTGAGGAGCTGGTGGTGGACAGCAAATACTTGGACTTGCACCCCTCTTGCTATTGGTATTGGACCTTTAGCATCAACATCGATACCCCGGAGCTCAAGGAGGCGAAACCGAACTTTGAGAATTCCGGAGATCTCCATGTGTCATTCTCCGCACCAAAGGTGGAGACACACCACCTGCAGATAATAACAAAGATGGATTTCATGAATGTTGGGCTTCACTTTCTGGCCCTCTACATGCTGAGCTACCGCCTCGCCAATGGCCTTCGCACCCTACGGCTGGAGATACATGGTACACCGGTGCGTCTCGTCGGCTTGCTTTCGGAATTCCCACCACAGAGATGGATTCCAAAGAGTTACCATTGCACATAATTTTCTTATACTTGTTTCCACAGGAACATAGGACGATACCAAAACGGAGCTTTTCACAGCGAGATCATTGCGCCTTCGGGTGACTGATTTCTCCCTTTTGGAGCTGGATGTCGAACAGGTGGGCATGCTTTTGGACCATTGATGTTGCATCCGCTTCAGATTCAACCAGCTTTGCGAGCCTTAGGGTGCACATAGATGAAACCAAGGTAACCTAGCTCTCAATTGTGTTTTACTCACAAAACTTCCAACTCCTTATGTTATGGTGACTCCACTTTTCAAATAATTCGTCGGTACACGGGTCTCGGGGAGGACCACTTATTGTGCTCACGGAATTGTGCCTGCCGACAACCTATCAAGCTGGAGAAATGAAACTATATCTCTATCCGATGTTGAGGAGGTTCATCTCTCTTTCAACTCCCAAGGAGACGATCGGGGAGTTGATTTACTGAAACTACTTTTCCGATGCGCACCAGCACTCAAGAGAATGAGCCTGCCATTGAATGCCAAGGAACATGATGGAATATGCAGCATCCGTGCCGAAAATCCTCATGTCAAATGTGATTTCACTAATCGGTGTGTCCATTGGGAATTAAAAAACTTCACTCTTGCTTTCGTTGCTAACGTTCTTCTTTAGCTTTGTCGGTCATGAGCTCAATACTATGTCGATCGGTTCTGTATTATGTCTCATCAATGTAGTCCGATGAAACAAGTATTAGTTCGGAGTGATCTTTTCTAGGCTGAACCTCGGTATCCTCGTATCGCTATGGCTCCCCAACGGTCGACCCCAACGAGGCGACTGCGGCGCTCCGCCGGCGCCGCCAGCCCAACCCCAACCCTCCGGCCAGCACCGCCACCCCAAATCCCCCACACTCCTAAGCAAGTCCAACCCTGCGCGGCCCCTAGTTCACGTTCTCTCCGGTAAGCTCCCCGACCCTTCCGAAGGGCCTTGCGCGCGGGGAAGGAAAAAGCAGCAGCTACGGCGTTGTGGAGGTTCGCGATGCCAATGGGCGGCTCCCGTTCCGGCACCGGCAGGAAGCTGCGACGACCCCGCTTGGTACTCTCTTGCCCCTCCCTTGGCATACGACCTCCCTCGGCGAGTTCCTAGTCCCCCAAAGAGTGCGCCGCAGGCCTCCTCCCCCATTGCCCCGCTCCTCCTCCTGGTCCCTTGCCACGCTCCTTTGCTCGAGGTGGTCGGTTCCGGAGCTTCTCCGGCTCCACCTAGTTCAGCTCCCATTCGGGATAGCGGGACCTCGCCGACGGCAACCCCGATGAGGAAGAAGGTACGGTTCAATCTCATTCCGACCGTTGCTCGTTCTCCAGGAACGAGTCTCCCGCTTCTGCCGGCTTCGGGCCGGCCCGATGTTGCGCCGCGAGCCCAAAGGGCACAGCCCATCTCAAACCCTACAAGTCGAGCGCGGGTTCCCGAGCGTGCTTTTGGGCGGCCAACCGCCCTCTTAAATGCCATGCGGACGTCCCGTCCATCGGTCGAGCGAGCACGGGGCTCAAGACCTCTCGCCTCGGCGACATTGGCAGCTGGTAAAACCACGTTACTCGGTGGAGAAAAGAGAAGCGTCTTTATTCCTCACCCACCCAACAGACCTCGGGGCAGCGTGTTTTCAAAGATAAATCAAAAGGAAAATGTTTCAACTGTTTCTCCACAAATCACTTTCGTGCGCAGTGTCGGGAACCTTCTAAGTGTTGGCGTTGCAAGGGCAATGGTCACAAAGCCGCTCGCTGCGAGCACTCCCTTCCTTTGGAAACACCTCGGCAAAACAACAGCGCCCCCCCCCCTCTCTGCCCAAACTCCTCCTGCTCACTCTCCTGCCATCCCATCTCACCTCAAGCAAGACCCTGCGGCTGCTTTCATGGAACGCCGGCGTTCGCTCGGTGGGATCTCGGAGGCTTCGCGCCCTCGCGATGTGAGGGAACGTGGCCGTCCGCTTCTTCGGGCCCCCAACCTCGACCGCGGGCGCGATCCGTTCCGCGATCGCGCGCATGCCCTGGGCCGTGATCGGAGTGGTAGTCGCCACCGCGGCCCGGACCGTGGCCGCGAGCGTGCCCCGGACTTCGGCTACGACCTTCCTCTTCGCGAGCGGCAGATCTAGGCGGAGCGGCCATCGAGTACCGGGCAACCTACGGATGCGCCCCCTACGGCAAGAAAGATGATGCTGATGTCGGAAGAAATGGAGAAGAGAGAGGATCCGCTCGCCTACAATGCACTCGGTGGTCACCGAGTGTGGTGCTCTTGGTGCTGGGGTCCAAGGATGAACTCAAGGATGTCATCTTCCACCACTTCGGGCTACGTAAGCATGAGTTCCAAGTTTTTCGCAGTTTTTCCGAGCCCTTCCTAATGATTTTCTCGGAACAAGCCGATAGGGATCTAGTGTTTGCTAGAGGCGAGAATCTTAGATGGGCCCTATGAATTCCGTTTCCACTCGTGGGATGCGGATCTGCATGGCAATAGGCTGATGATCCCCTATCATGTTAAGCTTTCGCTAGAAGGCATACCTCCACATGCTTGGTCCCAAGATACAGCTAGCAGAATTCTCCGTGACGAAGCCGTGATCCACCACGTGGACGAGGAAACACAGAACAGATCGGACTTGCGTGCTTTTGTGTGTTGGGCCTTCGCCAAGACCCTAACTTAATCCCTTGTGTGGTCTTCCCGACCCTAGTGAAGCGCACGGGGGAGTTGAGAGAGGAACCTCAAATCCATTTCACCCGACCGCGAAGCATGAAGAGCGGTACGGTCTACGAATCTTCATCCATATGGATTACGTAGAAGATCTCCACTTCTACCACTACCCAGCTGATGATCTCGGAAGGGAAGGCAAGATTCCTTTGCGAGAGTTTCAATGGCATTTTGGTCGCATGGATGGTGAAGATGACGAAGAAAACGACCACGGACCTGATCCGGCTTGCAGACCCTTTCTTGGACACCGCAGACCAAGAGAGGATGATGATGATGAGGGACATGACCGTCGGCCACGGAGCCGCGACCTCTTCTCACGTGTTTCCGGGTGGTTTGATGGTAGAGCCTGCTCCAAGGGCCGAGAGCCGGAGCGTGATCGAAGCGGTGGTTGGTACCATGGGGAATCATCGGGTAGAAGACGCCAACAAGCTAGAAATTCAATGGAGGGCAAGAGGATCGGTCATCGAGTCCAATTCCCTATCCCGAAACGGCAGACCTCTCCTACACGGAGTCATTCCGATGCAATTCACATCTTGCCATGCGACAACCTGTCTGAAATGCTCTCCGAACACAACTTGCAAAGCAACAAGTCAAGCCACATCGACAACTCCGCTTCTGCTGCCTCCTCGGATGCCATTGTGATCCAAGTACAAGAGTTTCCCTCTATGGTGCACCGAAGCTCAACACCTGATCGGTCGGTGGGGGATCCTTGCTCCGAGGTGAACCCCCCCCCCCCCAACTTGTGGACAGAGCAGCCTCCACTTTGAGCAAATGCATAACTTCACTCACAATGATCTCATGTCCGCTTCCAAGCAGGACCACCTCAATGAAATAGTATCCGATACGGAAGCAGATAACAGGGGCAACAAACACTAATGAAAGATTGCCGAGCCCACAACACATTGATAAAGTCATCCAGGACCAAGGAAGAGAACTGCACGAACTGCTGAAATTGTTCAAGGAAGCCACCACTCAACCCCTCTCATCCTCCATCCTACACACCCCAACCCACAAAACGCAATCTACTACCGAGCTAGACAAACAGGCTCCGGGCAATTGCAAGCTCGGGAAAAGCCCCAGACTGCATAAGAAACTTGCCAAAGGCAAAACTATTGTGAAATTGGCACAAGAACTGGTGGCAAAAAGTGTGGCATCCTGCAGGATGATGAGGAAATGGATAACATGACGCTTCAGCAGTACATTGACATGTACAAAAAACCATTGTCCGATGATTCCACAGAGGCAATCTTGAAGCTTACTGAAGTTGCTGAGTTGAAGCATAAAAAGAAGAAAAAGAAGATGGATCAGAAGACGGTCTCTGTCAAAGTCAACAAAAAGAAGATGGGGAGGAAGGGCAAGCAGGCACTTTCAAGTGCCATGGGTCCAGATCTTCGACTCCTTCCCTGCTGATCCTTCGGTCGCATGGCTCGAACTATGATCTTACTAGCTGCAATGCTTTTCATTTGGCCCTCGTCACTATGGTTGAGAGGGAGCCCACCGTTTGTTGTAACCTTGAACCTGTTTATTTGTTTAAAACCTGTTATGCTTCGGGCTGCTAAGCTCTCTGTGTTGCTTCTGTTCCAACCCTGGATGGAGTTGTGCTGTGGTAAGGAAGGGCAAAGGAACCTGGCCCTGATCTTGGGCTGTCACGCTCTTCCGGATGTTTGCTGGTTGTTTATTTGTGCTTTTTATGGCTGATCCAACCAATCTTTATAAGTTCTTGTCCTGGAATGTGAGGGGGCTAAACAGTGTTGCAAGACAAGAAGATGTCAAACAGGTCATCTCAACTTTCAGACCTGATCTAATTTGTGTGCAGGAAACCAAGATGTCAAACGTTGACAACACTTTAATCAGAAGTGCCTTAGGCTCGGAGTACGAAAATAATTTCTGTTTCTTGCCTTCCTGTGGAGCAAGCGGTGGCATCATAATGGCTGCAAAAAATAGTATCCTACAGGTCCAGAGCTCTCATCTCACTGCTAACACAATCTCTGCCTCCCTGCTTGATATCAAACGGCAAACAAGTTGGATGGTAACAGGCGTCTATGGGCCACAAGGTGACCTAGAGAAAAAAATGTTCCTTCGCGAACTCAGAAACCTCAAACATAACGCGCCTTCACGCTGGCTACTTATTGGGGACTTTAATCTAATTTACAAAGTGGAGGACAAAAATAATGGACGGCTTAATAGGAGACTGATGCTCCGTTTCAGACGGACACTGAACCATCTGCAGGTGAAGGAAATACCATTGACAGGGCGGCGTTTTACATGGAGCAATGGCCAGCAGGAACCAACCCTTTCTAGAATTGATAGAGCCTTCTGCTCGCCTGATTGGGAAACTCTTTTCGGTAACCCAATCCTGCAGCCACTATCCTCATCCAGCTCGGATCACTGCCCCCTCCTACTGGTGCCCCTGGATAGCCCGAAAACAAAGCCCATCTTCAGGTTTGAATCCCACTGGGTCAATATGCCCGGCTACAAGGAGTGTGTGAATGAAGCCTGGTCCAAGCTGGTAGCTTCCAATCATAACCCGCTCACAACCCTACACATCAAACTGTCCAGAACAGCAAAGGCGCTCCGGGCCTGGTCCAAAACCCTGATCCCTCAAGGGAAGATGGCATCTGTAGTGTGCCGAGAAGTGATCCAGCAGCTCGAACATGCACAAGAAAGCCGTCAACTTACACATGCTGAGAGAAGTTTAATTGCAGCCCTCAAGCTACGAATTCTTGGGCTGTCAGCAATAGAAAGAAGCCGCGCAAGACAGAAATCAAGATTAGTCTGGTTAAGGAAAGGGGATGCGAACACAAAATACTTCCACCTTATGGCCAACCACCGAAAGAAGAAAAATTTCATACATAGCTTACAGACAATGAATGGCATTGCCACAACGCAGAATGACAAGCAGTCAATTATCTACAACCACTTCCTTCAGCACATTGGATCCTACTCGCCTAGAACCTGTTCGTTGAACCCGGAAGCACTAGGATGGCAGGCTCGCCAATTAGAACATCTTGATCTACCGTTTTCAGAGCAGGAGATTCAGACAGTAATCATGCAGACTCCGAAAGAAAAAGCCCCGGGGCCCGATGGTTTCATTGGTGCTTTTTTCTCTTCCTGCTGGCCTATCATAAAGGAGGACATCACCCGAGCAGTGAACCAGTTCTATGACATGAACCAACAAGGGCTACAATTTCTGAATCAAGCTTTTGTTGTACTCATCCCAAAAACGAGTACACCACATCGGGTCTCGGATTATCGGCCGATCAGCCTCACACATAGCTTTGCTAAACTCGTGACAAAGATGATGGCCAACCGGCTGGCTCCAGAACTGCATCACTTAATCTCCATCAACCAAACAGCTTTCATTAAAAAACGGTGCATCCATGACAACTTCATGTATGTCCAGGAGGTAATAAGAGATCTGCACAAGAGAAAGATCCCTGCTTTGTTTGTCAAACTAGACATCTCAAAGGCCTTCGACACGGTTAACTGGCCCTACCTGCTAAATATTATGACACACCTAGGATTTGGCCACAGATGGAGAAATTGGATCTCTTCTCTTTGGTGCACGGCTTCCTCCAGGTTTTTACTGAATGGGGAACCAGGCAGAAGAATACTCCACTGCCGTGGTGTACGACAAGGTGACCCACTTTCGCCAATGCTTTTCCTCCTTGCAATGGAGCCGCTGCACCGGCTATTTGCCAGAGCTCAGCAAGAGGGCCTCATCAAAAAACTAAGCAATGGGTGTGACACCTTCCGAATGTCCCTTTATGCCGATGATGCAGCTGTCTTCGTAAACCCCAAGTACGGAGGACCTCCAGGTCACTGATTGCATCTTACAGATTTTTGCTAATGCTACTGGCCTGGTCACCAATATGCAGAAAACAGAATACTACCCCATTCGCTGTGAGGGAATGAATCTGGACTTCCTCACACTCCATGGACGGACATGCTCAAATTTTCCGTGCACATACTTAGGTCTGCCTCTGCAAATTAGAAAACCATCCAAAACAACAATGCAGCCACTACTCCAAAAAATTGCTAATAGACTTCCTGGTTGGAAGAAAGATTTCATGACATACCCTGGGAGGGAACTGCTTATCAAAACAGTTTTAACGGCCATGCCTACTTATTTCATGACGGTGTTTAAATTGAGCACATGGGCAATATTACAAATCGATAGATACCGCAGAAGCTTCCTTTGGAAAGGTACAGACCCTGACAATGTTAGAGGTGGGCACTGCTTAGTCAATTGGCAAACCTGCCTAAGGCCGAAGAAATGGGGAGGCCTGGGCATCAAAGACCTTCACAAATTTAACAGAGCTCTCAGGCTCCGCTGGCTTTGGCACCAATGGGACCATATTGATAGGCCTTGGAAGA
Source organism: Chloris gayana (assembly GCA_031894775.1). Classification (NCBI taxonomy): domain Eukaryota; kingdom Viridiplantae; phylum Streptophyta; class Magnoliopsida; order Poales; family Poaceae; genus Chloris; species Chloris gayana. The sequence goes on from JAUNZO010005165.1 coordinate 86,091, forward strand.
AACTTCTGAAGGTGCATGACAAAACTGATAGAAGTTTGTTTTTCTCCTCAACAACTATCCAAATAGGAGATGGAAAGAACACCCCATTCTGGGAGGCTAGATGGGTGCAAGGAGCTGCACCAAAGGAGATAGCGCCTAACCTTTACAAGATTGCCAGATTTAAATACCGATCAGTGCACACGGAACTGAACAACCATAATTGGATACGAAATCTGGGGGAAATCACTAACTTGACGCAGCTCCAGGAGTACATTGTGCTCTACCTGACCCTGTCCTCAACAGCCCTATCTGACCAAAAGGATATCATCTCTTGGAAATGGACTGCTGATGGACAATACACAGTTGCGTCAGCGTATGAATGTCAATTCCATGGTGCGATGACCAACCTTCCTGCAACTGAAATTTGGAAAGCTACCACGGAGCCAAAATGCAGGTTTTTTGCCTGGCTCGTTCTCCATAATCGGGTCCTCACTGCAGATAACATGGCCAAACGTAAGTGGCCATGCGACTTGACCTGCTCCTTATGCTACTCCATGCCAGAGACCACAGCGCATCTCACCACCGAATGCAATTACGCAGAAGCTCTATGGAACAGAATTGCCGGAGATTATAACCTTCCGAGTTACAATGCAATGCCACAGATCCGAGAGCCGCTGGAATGGGTCAGGCAACTGCTATTAGAAGGAAGCAAAAAAGAAAAAAACAGGAAGCTCGGCATCCTCTTCTCATTCTGGTGGCAGCTCTGGAAAGAAAGAAACCGACGCATCTTTAATAATGAGGAACAATCCTTTAACAGAGTAGCAAGTATGATTCAGAACGACTTGGCAATGTTGTATTTAGCTTTTGACCTTTCCTAATCGCGTGTGTTTGTAATTGGTGCTTCTTGCCACCAAGCTCCTGTGCGAGCAGCTGTTTGTTTTTTGTTTCCCTCGTTTCTTTCTTAATGAATGGCAGTTCTCCTGCCTTTTTTCAAAAAAAAAAAAAAGAGTGATCTTTTCTTATGAATAATGTTCCACCATCGATGTACTCTGATTAATACCCAAGTGGCAGGGGCAAAGTTTAGCAATGCATATCCTTATGTCAAGTGTATATTTGCAGCAGCTGTGCGACAGTTATGCATTGATGATTATCATGCTTTCTCCTAGTCCCTTAGTTAGACAGAAAAAAGGGGATGGATTACATATGATTTGTGTCAGCAGAAGGTTTCACTGGTAATTGCTTAATTTGCTTCTACATTTGTAGAAATACTATGTTTTATGATGAGTGGGTTTCTTCATTGCATCTGCAGACACTCCCCCCCCCCCTAAAAAAAGAAGAAGCTGCTAATAATTAACCAACGCGAGATAATGCAGGCTGCCTGCTACTAATACATAAGCTGTTGTTTCCCGAAACAAAAGGCTGCTAACAGTACGCCGTGGTGAGATCATGCATGTTGTCTGCTAATATAAGTATGAGGCCAGTAGAAGTCCAAGAGTTGAGACAATCATATAGGCTTCCCGTACTCATTATTTTCTTCTTTGTCTAGCTAGCTAGCTGCTAAAGTTTCAATACTTACAATCATCTTTCTTTAGTTGTCGGATCTGTTGCCTCGATGTCTTTTGGTCTTGTTTCTCTTTTGTTTTAGTTTCCTTGTGTTTGATCAGCTTGTTGCTAGGCTTAGTTTCATGTACCCTTGCTTCCTACCTTAATGAATGGCAGTGCTCCTGCCTTTGTTTCAAAAAAAAAAAAAAAAAACAATAATGATATCTGCCACATAATGCAGCAAACATATCCTCCGTACACTAGACAAACGTGTGTATCAGTGAACTCCGGGTCGCTTTGGTGGCAAACTCATGCATGAAAGAAATTGGAAGACTGAGATTTATCTTCAAGCATAGAAATAATCTGTGCATACCGTAGGGTTTAAAACAAATAATCTCTCATTCATAACAAACTCTATCATGTGCATGGAAATACCAATTGATCTAGGTTCATAACAAAAACTGTTCTTGATAAAATGATAGACTTAGTGCACATTATTAGCACGTGGGCTGTAGGATATGCAAACATTAGGGCCCAGTATTTTATATTGAAAGTAATAACTCTTCCGATGTGAATTATTTAGTGTTGGAAGAAATTAGCGTTGGTAATGACAGGTTTTTACATCCAACTCTTGCAAGTTTTAATTAGAAAGAGGATATTGCGATCAAGTTGAAAAAAATAGTAATAGAATAAAATGTAATCCAATAATTAAACCATGGTATTCCATCCCATCATTACTTTTATGTGGCTCGAGGAACGGACACACTAAATTTCTTGAGTTTTGCTGCTCAATGCACTTCGCAATGCTCCATCAAACAAGAAAAAAAAACCCTCACGTGAAAAAAAAGACACGTATGTACATGTAGTAATAAAATATGTACATATGTAGTAAATTTTTTTATCTCTGCATTTTACTACTTCCAAACTCAATTTAATTTAATTGTAGCTCACATTTTTTTTTTCATTTTACAAGACTATGGTCTGAAGTCACTAGGTAAATCACATGTCACTCCTGTATGCATAAGTTTATTTAAAGCTTCATTATCCCATAAGTTTAAATGGCACAAATCAAATTTAATATCCCATATTAATGAGATAAAAGAGGAAATCTGTGCAAGTTGAATTTAATAAGGAAGATTTAAGGAAAATATACAGCCAAACATGTGTCCTAAAATTTAGACTTAAGTCGATCTGAAATTTATGATTCACAAAGCTCAAGTCTTTTTGAGTGGATAATTTATCCTAACTCAACATATAACTTTTTTTGGTACATATGCATGTGGAAAACAACTATCCAACATCGAATAGAAATCATCTAAAATATTTCAAGTGTCTTGCATTTGGAATTATAATTTTAACAGTGTAATTAAGTATGGGAATAAGAACTTCCACAAATATATTTCAATTTATTATATTTTCTGTAATTATTAGTGCTAGCCCGTGCAGGCGCATGGGTTGATAGACTAGTTCAGAGAATTCGGTTACAGCTTCCATTAGGCTAGTTAATCACCATACCATAGTATTAGGTTAGTAAATCACCATACCATTAGTAGACAATAGTAAACCATCGCCAGATTGCACAGTAACATCGTGAATTCTTTTGGACAGCAACACCAGTCTTGTTTGCAAAGGCCATGTCTTGAAACTTCTTGACTTGAGTGTGCAACTCTCTGTAGTCTCAAGGGAACAGCCATGTCACAGAAATCATCCTGTGGTTCCAGACCATTGGCAGAGGCAAGGAAACCTCGCTCGTTTTAATGTTATAGACACCAACAGAAGTGCTCTCTTCATCATACGCATACTCCTCGACATCCTTCAGTTGGTCATATATCCAAGAAGAAGATTTGGTCCCCCGTCATCCCGTACTGAGATGCAGACACAGCCTTGGAGCATGGTCATCCAAGAAAAAGCATCTGATCATTCCCCAGGATTGTCACACTCACCCACCGTGAGTTCTCGAAGTCGGCCTTGAATACCTCAAAGTCGTTCTCTCCAGTCATAGCCATGACTATGTCCTGTAACTCCTGTTTCACTATGCACCAAACCGTCCTGCGCACCATCAGTAACATGCCACATGATTTGACAAGGTAGAGCTTCTTTTTCCCCATATAACTGTTATACCAGGGATCACCTCTGATGACATGTCCGATTCGAGAGACCTGTGGGTCGCCGGTACTAGGGTCTTGGCCAAAGTTGACAACAAGGAGGTCCTCATCATCAGCAAGGGCGTAGAGCTTTCCCTGGTAGAATGCCATGTCTTGAAACATCTTGACCTCATCGTTGGCACGTACCGACCACGAGGAAGCACCTGGCTGGCAAACCAGAATCTGGCTTTGACGGTTGTCGCCGACAAATGCAGCAACAAGGTTTGGCGAGCACATGATTAGCTTACTTATAGTAGTGGGCACCTTCTTAATCTCCTTCAGATGCATCCAAGTGAAAGGTTCAACATATCCTACATTATGAACCCCGTGGTGAATAGATCTTGCAACTGTGTTTGGGGGCCGGAGTCGGACGCGTGACAGTGCAGGCATGCAGCGTCACGGTGGCCCGGGCAAAGGGGTCAAACAAGAAGCAGCCTTCATCGCGCGGGAAGACAAGCCACCTGCCGCAGGCGGCGGTCTTGTAACCGGCGCGTCTGCGGCCAGGGAAACGGAAAGTCTTGCTGTAGGGAAGGCTGAAGAAGGTGCCGTCCGGGAGGGCTAGCAGCGGCAGTGGCGGGGGCAGCGGGAGCTGTCGCGTGGTGGCACGCCATTGCGGGCACACGGAGGCCAAGCGTGCGCGGTCAGCGTAGGACGGGAGGAGGCGGAGCACCATGCCGGCCAGGTCCAGCGGGATGTCCGACCACGACGGCTGGTGCCCAGAGCTCAATATCGTCACCTGCTGGGGCATCTGAGCCAAACCTGAGGAAAAGATATAGCAACGCGCGCGTTAGTGCTGCATCATCGTCGCAGTAAGAAGGAAGACGCTATGAATCAATTACTATGCCACATAGTGGAAAATGATATCCTACAGATAGATTTCAGAAGGAACTTTGGAGAGCTAGAGATGCAAGAGTGGGGGCAACTAATTGAGTTAGTGGAAAAAATCAAATTAAAAGAAGAACCGGATAGAGTTATTTGGGCACTAGAAAAAAATGGCAATTTCACGACATCATCTCTATACAGGAATATTTTGAACCCGGGGATCAGAGACAGAAAAGCAATGATGATTTGGGACACCAAAATACCGCTGAAAATTCGAATCTTTCTCTGGCAACTAAAAAAAGACAGGATAAAATCGGCAGACCAATTAGAGAGGAAAAACTGGAAAGGGGAGACTAGTTGCAGATTATGTCTTAAGAAGGAAGATGCAAGTCATATAATGTTCCAGTGCCCAATTGCAGTTTATCAATGGGCAATAGCTAGAGATATCATGCAATGTGAAAAGATACCAAGCAACTTGGAAGAATTTTTTGAGGTAGCGTTAGTTAACAGAGATATAAAGGATAACAAAATGATGATTAAGCTCCTGGGAGCAACGGCGTGGTCTCTTTGGCTCACTAGGAATGACCTGGTCTTTGATAATAGAGCTCCTGCTTCAGAATCTATGGTTTTATACAAGCTAACCTCATTTTTACAGAGATGGAGTGCTCTTAACGATGGCGAGGAGAAGGAACGGACGCTAGAACTGGCGGACAGGATCAGAGGAAGGATGGCGCAACTAGGGAGAAAGGAAGAAACCGTGGTGCAAGCAAAAGGAATTGGATAGTTGTAGTTGTAGTTGAAGTTGGTTACGTTTTGGGGAATCAGAGGTGTTCGAGCTAGCTGTAACCTGTCTGAACCTCTCTGTAAGCTGGTAACCCCAGCAAACCTTCTTGTTGCTTTCAATACAAAGCAGGGCCTTGGCCTTTTTCTAAAAAAAAACAGGCTGCTGTGCGCGCGGAGGCAATACGCCGAACATCTCGCGTGCACCGGGCTACCGCAGCACGTGGCGAGGCGACCTCCTGGGTGAGAATGGCATTTGACGGGAGGGAGGGAGGGAGCAGCACGAGTCGGAGGAGGAGGTGGTGGGGCAACCTGCATACCGGAGAATTCCGATGGGGCGATCGCGCTGCGCTGCTGGTCCGGTAGGAGGGCGAGCTTGTGTGGAGTGGAGTGGAGTGGACTGGAGGGAGGGAAGTGGATGGATTGGTCCTGACTCCTGTCCAAACCAAACGCATCAAATCGTTTTTTCCCGGTGACGCTGTGGTTGTGCGTGCGGGTTGGAGGTTGTTTCGCCGTCACACAAAGAAGATATACGCATCAAATCGTCAGTGTGTAGAGCAGAAAGTCTTACAGTACCACAAAGATAATGAAAGAATACTCTAATGGGTTTCATTTTCTCCGGCGAATCCTTCTCTGCAGTCTGTCAGCATGCAGTGCAGATTTAGAGAAGCTAAGCACACAAAAAGAGTTTGCAGCGCAGCATAGCACAACAATTCTGGATTCAGGAGCGTTCATCATAGTACCACAAAGTAAAACATCACAGGCTCACGGCTTTGGGCATACAATCATCACTCGGTGCATTGCAGAAAAAGAACCGTGGTTAATTCAGACAATTCGGTACTGCTGCAGTCCTGTTTCAATTAGGTTACAGGCAAATAAAACAACGTACAGAGAAACTGATCAAGTCTCGATTAGACAAAATTTCTTTGACTTTTGGGTACAGCACAGATATGTATGCAGTATGCAAGCTAAATCATCATAATACTACTACTGTACACAGGAACTAGACTCAAAGCTCCAGGAATTTACAAGACAAACGTGCATTTTATACACCTACTTCTCAAGGTCACGCATCAGATTACCGTATACATAGACAGAGAGTCGATATGCCTTATATCAGCACCTATATAATAACACTCACGAACCAGTGCACGTCATTCACATATTACTATATACCATCCAGAACGAGAGATTATATCGCATTATCGTATGAACAACACCTCATGTTTAGTGAATTAGTGTTTGAACTATCGGGGGAGAAAAAAATTAGGCTACTACGTATCAGGCAGTAATACCACGGTTCACTTTAGAGCCGTTGAAAGATGCCGTATCTAGGCCGAAATCTTCATCACTGTTCTTCTACATCTCACGCAGGACGGTTATTTCCAATGCCAAGAAGATCCTGCATAAGACATTTAAAACAAGAACAATTAGACTCTTTTACGTAATATTGTTTGAATTCATGAAATAAAATAGAAAATTATGCACACATTTTTCAATTAAGGCATGATGGACGTGGTCAAAACCTTGTCCCAAGGATTTTTTCCCCCTGAACAAATGTATCACACCAAAGTTGTTTCAAGTGTAAATTGTGAAATCCTACTACCATAGAGAATAAAGAAAAACAATGTAGACTCATGCACACAATCCTGAGAATTAAAACTCGACTATGAGAGACATCCACCCTTGCATTCATATGTAAAAGGTGAGAATCAAAAGACTGGCTCGTTAGGAGATATCCACTTTCACTAGCCAACTCATCTCAGGGAAATTCTTGCCATAAAGCAACCATAAAAGGCCATAGAAAGATATCATGTCAGTTGTAAAGTTTAGAGGTGACAGTCTATTCCTAACTGCAAGATTTCCTGTGATCCAGTGGAAATGAATCTATGAAAGATCTACGTATAAATACCATCAAAAATGCCAGATCTCGTACTATCACATGATGGTGTTTTCATTCCGAACTTAACGAGCCCATGGCATTTTCTTAACCTGGATCATTGAAATTGATAATATGCTCCATTTAAGCATTCAGTTACACTCTAACAATCTAACATCATCATTTGTATTATTCAAGTTGTTCAATAGTTGCTGCAATGGTCTTTGTCTGAATAAAAAAGAACACCACAAATGCATTTCTGCTAGCTAATGCATCCAGAACTAGAGCATCAACATTTTAACAAGAAAAATAAGGTTCAGAAGTGTTGAACTTTTCCTTACCTGACAAGCCTTGTTCTTAGCTCTTGTTTCGGCTGTGCTGGGAATGTCATGGTTTGGTTTGTTAAACCTCTTCTCTCGTCGATCACATGAGCCCCAACCATCTGAGAACCTGCCACCTCTGTAAATACAGAAGACACCAAGAGTTAACTGGTGTAGTGTAGCAGGGAAGGCAAACTTAACAAAAATTGATTCTCAGTTTTATTGAAGATAACATACGGCATTGATGCTCGGACAATAAATTCTGCACGGTTGACATTACGGCTTTCATCAAACTCAATGGAGTGGTCCTTGATTTCAAACGAGATGTTGAAGAAGTAAGATATTTTTCTCCAACCTGGAATATTAGAAAAGCAAGGAAGTTGTTTATTCCAGTAAATAAAAAATGACAACTTAAAGTCCCATAGGTGTAAAGTTAGGGACCTGATTTCTTTATGTATGGATTCCCACTGATAGAGGTGTAGTCATTCCTGTCCAGTATCTGAAAACGAACAAGGAAAATTTGTCAAGTCCAGCACAATTTGAGACTACCTGAATATTTTTGTGTGACAAAGTTAAAAGAAAGGCAAGATGAAGCAGCTAACGTAGATTGTGACAATGTGGAGAAGGTAATTTCGCAGAACAGAAGCATTTCAGAAAATTTTTCATTCCAGTAGGATATGATGATATATGCCACTTGTGTTATATCCATCTCACAGATGCATTATTATGTCCAATTTGACAGAGCATTGTTCTGAGGACCAATTAATTTATTTCAGTAGTATTCATAATAACATATAATTTACTGGAATCTACAGAAGCAGGAATGAGTTGCATGTCATCCACGTCCAGATTCAACTGAAGGAACACTCATATCAAGTAAGCTTTGATCAGTTTTTTCTGCATCGATTGATTATAGCAGAGACGTGAATCATGAAAAGTCTTAATTCAGGACATACCAATGTAAGATGGATGCAGAAGGTCACAAACAGATTAGAATCAGAGCACACCTTTGTTTCACTGTCAGGAAAGCAAGCTATTGATCGTTTACTTAATTTTATGAAGTTATTACCGCACTGAGTGACAGTATGGTTTTCACAATGAGTGGACAAATACAGAATAGACCATTCACACATATGCTGAGTTACTGACGAACATCTCATCCAATTATGGCGAATAACGAACGAAACTACAGCTAATTAAACTACAATAATCAGAAATGCATAATGCAAATAAGTGAAGTTCACTCTTTCTTTTCTAACCAGAGAGGTTTCAACAAACAGGAGGTGCTAGCAATTCGACTGAGCGATAGTGAATCATGGTGGTCAGAGAGCATCATATTCGATATTCATTAATCAGTAGCACAAGATGCAGAAGCAGTCGATAGATAACTTGCGTCATCTTCAATGGACACGCTGCTTTTTCACGTATTATAAGACGTGGTTCCATTTCTGAAGTCCCTCTACTCGCGACAAACAAAAAGAGTTCTGTTCAAGCTGCCTCAGCAACTAAATCCCTAAACCAGGTCGCGAATTATAAGGAACGAGAGCACAAATTTGTTTTGACAGGCGCGGGGATGGGGGATTTGGCACGGGGGAAGATACGTACCGAGAGGGCTACTTCCTGGTACTTCCTGAAGTTGTCCGCAGAGACAGAGGGCAGAAAGCACCCGTCGGGGGCGGCGGCGGCGATGGGGCTCCCCATGGGAACACCCAACGGCGGGGCCGGGCTCTCGACGACCACGAGGCGGCCTCTGGCAGCCGCAGCAGCGTCGGAGGTGGCGTACGGAGAAGCGTGATGCCGAGGCGTCTGGGGAAGGGAGGGCGGCGGCGGTGTCGAAGCATGGGAGGCGGCGAGGGCGAGGCGCGGGGACTTGAACGGGCGGACGGGCTGCAGCACCTCTCCGCGGTGGTCGTCGTCGATGGCGACGGAGCGGGATCGGGAGGCCCTGGCGGCGGCGGAGTCTACGGCGGCCCAGAGCGCGGCGGAGTCGAGGTCGCAGTCGTCCATGGCGGAGGGAGGTAGGCGGCGGCGCCGCGCAGCTGCTGTGCCGTTGCCGTCGAGGAATCGCCGGAATGTCTGGGGATTTGAAATCGGAGAGAGGGGAAAGGGGATAAATTGCCAGGATGGGCCTACCCAAAATCACCCGGATAGCGCAGCCCTGCCAGCCCAGTCCACAATGCCGTGAGTGACCCATATAATTATTTTCAAATACTAAAATAGTAGAAGTATGGGATAGAACTGTTCTCAACGAGCTTGTTGTCAAATATGATGCATCCATAATAACATCGTCGTTTCAGCATTGATTTTCACCCTTTTACAAGTACGCATAGAGAGTATAGTTCTTCAAATTCAGTAGTTACGCATGGACAAGGCACCGTACATTGCATCAGATCTATATATGCACTGCTTCTTAATTAGAAGTTCTTTGTGGCCTGGTACGTCTTGCCGAACTGCCAGTCGCGCGGCGCGACGTGCCACGAGGTGGCCTTGCGGTGGTCGCCGGTCATGACCCGGAACGTGAGCGACTCGCCGGTGAGGTCCGTCTCCGTGATCCAGATCTGGCCCCAGCTCCGCCGCAGCGGCGTCCACTTGACGCGCTTGTTGCCCTTCACGAACACCGCCGCCACGTCGCCCTCGCCGCCCACGTTGGTCACCATCACCATGTTGTAGTTCTTGTTCCCGGTGATGGTGTACCGGATGCCGCCTTGCCTCGGGCACGCCACCCTATATATATGCAGAACCAGATGCCACGTACGTACGTGTATCAGTGACGAGACGAAGACGAAACCGTTGTGTGTTTCTTGGCAGGATCGGAGCCAACTGCCGGAGAATTGAGTGTAGTACGTACTTGCGGTAGGAGATGGGCACGATGCCGGCCTTCTCCTCGGCGATCTGGAGGAAGACGGGCATGGTGAGGTCGAAGTGCTCGCCCTGCTGCCCGCTCACCGGCGGCGGCGCCTGGTTGTTGGCCGTTATCACCGCCGGCGCCGCGCCGGCCTTGGTGCTGTTGGCCCCGTCCGCGCCCTTCACCTCGAAGCACGCGCCGCAGCCCGCGCCGCCGTCGAACAGCTTGGGGCTCACGGCCGCCGTCTGCACGCCCAACCCGTCGGCGTCCTTGTACCCGCACGCGCCGCCGTCACGGGTGCCCGACCCGTCGCGCCCGCCGTAGAACGTCGCGTGACCGGGCGTCCACGGGCCCGCCTTGAACTTGCCGTGGCTCACGTGCGGCTTCGCCGCCGACGACGTCACCGCGAGCGCGGCGAGGAGCAGCAGCGGCCACGACGTCGCGAGGAGAGGCGCCATCGTCCGCGATCGAACCACCAGGCATGAACGAATAATGCTAAATCTAGATTGCGACCATTATATGCACGTCCCAGCGCCAGCATCTACACGCTGCTTGGCCATTTTTAGGCGCATGCATGGTTGTATTTTTGAGGTGCTCGTTCCATCAGCGGGATGCAGTTTTTAGGCGCGTCCCGGGAGGGACGAATTTTCCCATTCAAAATATTGGCTACAAAAAAATATTTATTAACCTGAACTACGAAGTTTGTCCTTTTTGTTTAATTTTTCCACGCGCAAGATGAATCTGTTCTCAAAATTTTCATGATGACAGCTACTAGTAAAAATTATTTTAAAAAAATTCTCCAACCGCCTAACCCGACCAATAACTCAAGCAAATATGAAACCTTCTTCATGAACTGTCTTCTTCAGGGATTGCTTCGGGTGGCCATAGCACCATCGGCCGTGTTCAGGCTAGTCATAGAAGCAGTGCATGCATCATTCGCTGATGGCGATGAGATGGCGTCATAGGAAGAGAACCATCTGTAGCCACAGTATGTGCATTCCACCTGAAAACCATAACAAGATCATGCTCGTTAGACTAGCATATTTAATTGGTATATTACATGGATTCATCGTAAATAACTAGTGGAAACATAAATGTTTTTTCCTTATAAAAAGTAGAGGTTTGAAAGGAACGTAATCAAGTTTAGAGATGCACAAACCTGATAGCGATCTTGGTGTCCAGCCCGAATAATATCAGATATGCCTACTTTCTTCTCTTGGCATCTTTTGCATCGCACATTGGTCATCTAGTGAAAATAAAGGATCATACAATGGATTAAGTACCAACATATGAAAAATAAAAATATTGTGATGATTAGGCCTATTTTTCTCCTTACAGTTTCTTTGCTTATATACATGTAAAATACCTGTAACTTCCTTGATTGTTCTGGTTCAGATGTTTCCCCTGTTGAAAGCAACCCAACCTGAAATGCAGTCAATATTGTATAGAAGCAGTTAGTGGAAAGAGTTTCAGCTGAAATACATTGCAAATTTATAAAATGTTAGTTTGAAATTAAGCAAGACTTATAACATTGCTAGGAATTTTGCATCCATTAAAATCTTAATCGCAAAATTCTATTGCAATATAAATAGGAATCTTGAAGTTAAAATTTGTAGGCTACTGGAACACAAGGAAAGATTTTCTTGACAGCAAGTCAAATAGGTACGAAAAGACAGCTACATAAATATGAAATAATAAAATAGACCCATGAAAGAAATTTGATAACATACCTTTAGTTCATCAGGGGACATTATTAATAGATCCATAGGATTAAGTTCCTTGTTCATCAATCGTGTGCGGAGTTTACTACTATTCTGTATATACGAAGTCACAATAAGAAGTCAAAAATAAAATAATAACAAAATAGAAACATAGAAGTGAAACATGAACTAAAATATTATATACAGGGCAAAGGACTTCGTGATACAATGGAATAGATCATTGTGGCACTGTAAATCATGGTAATCAAATATATTATTATACCTACCTCATGATACAATTATTTCTTCGGAATATGACGTAATTAAACAAATGCATTGTGCTTCTCAATAATGTTATATTTTAATATTATCATGGTTGATGTGATGTTAGCATCTAACTATATAAAATGGTAGGTTAATATGAAGGCAACGTATCTTGAGAACCAGGTTCGTGTAAGAACTATGAGAACTTCAATCTGGGCCACATGATCTTGATCCGGGTGGAGGGGTGCATAGAGAGAGAGGTGGGAGGGGAATTTGCAAAAGTATGATTAAGTGGACGGTGATTTTACAAATCTCCCTCCCACCTGAATTCATGCGCCCCATTGGATTAAGATTATGTGCTCCAGATTAGAGTTCTCATAGTTCTCACACGAACCTGATTCTCGTAGGATACGTTGTTGTATGATCCTGGCATCAATGGACATTGTATACAAACTTTTTTATTCTCCCAATAATACAAAGATACATAACTCTCATGCCTATCCGAGAAAAAAAAAGCTAAATCATGTTATTGATATATAAACATGTAAAGTAAAGGTAAGACTAAATTTGATTTAGGCATATCACCCAAAGGATTTCTTGGTAAAAATATGATACCTTAATATTGTAACATAATTGTCTCAATTTTTGAGTGTACTTCCGAGAATCAGCCCCTAGAGCTTCATATGCAGATCTTTCCAAGGCAACTATTATTGGAATGGCAACATCGAGTGCATATGACTCATTTTTGTCCTGATTAAAAAAAGGAAAATAATCATTTCAACCAAAGAGAGGTGAAATGTGTCAACAATATATAAGGGATGTGGTATTCAAAGAGGAACTTTAAAACATAAGCCTTAATCCTCTTTTGTTAAGTTGCATGGCTCGAATGATTCAATATGTATTGATAAATTTGTATTATGGATATTCTGGAGCATATAAAAAGAATCCCATGCATAAAGTTAACAGATGGCGAGCTAGTTTATAATAGCTGTGGAACTTGGTTATTAAGAGGATCCTATATGATACATAATTGACTAAGTCCGACAGTGACCAAGGAATCATTTAGCTATATTAAAAAATGATTAGTTTGGGATTATGTGACCACATATTACAACCACAAGATGAATGATGGCACCTGGAAGATACACGAGCAATAAAAGACAGATAAAATATGAGAGTTTAAATAATTATTAGGACAAAAGCAACTTACAACAGAACCACTAATCTTCGTGGATGATAAGTTACTTGAACTTTTGGCAGTGGCACCAAGACCAGCTTGAAAAACCTGATCAATATTCTTCTTTGACCATGCTACTGGGATAGTCTCTAACAAATTTTCAAGCCCCTTGTCACGAAGCCTGTTTCCTGTAATTGCTTCATATCTTGAAAGGATGACATACTTTCTTATTTTGAAAGTTGAGTGTCTGACATTTATTTGGTTCAAATCTTTGATCTGAAGGCTTTGGGCACTTGAAAATTTATTGGTGCTGTCACTGGGTGTATCATTAAGCTCAAGAATAGGAAGCTCCCCAATTCGATCTGTCGTTTTCTTAATAAAGGCATCAATCTCTAGTTGCCCATGATCCTCATATCCCATATCTATAAGGTTCCACAATTTCTTCTCAGCTACACCATAGACTTTCTGAACGACAAATCCAGGATATTTCTTTGGAGGGGGATCTGCTTGTTCTCAGGAATGAAGTGCACAACACACCTATGCATAACCGACTCTGCAGGCACATCATCGGTATGGAAGCTGAAAAATAGCTCTCGTCCGTCTCTAGCTACACAAAATTTGCCTTCCTCAACCTCAATATCTTCTGGTCTATAAAACCATTGAGCAGTTACAATCAAGTTCCCTTGAGTTTCCACTATATCCTGTTCTTGCATATACAAAAAGAGAATTAAGTTGCATAAAGAGGTATCGAGAAAACATGCTTTTTAGGCAACTGAACAATGACAAGGGAATTTTGCCTGATAATATAGAGAAAAAATAGATCTTGAAATCTTTGCTGGTTAAGAAAACAAGAGATGAAAAATTTGTAGGAATCCAATGCTAAGATGCTAAATAGGCATGCAGTGTAAAGAATGGAAACAATAAAACCACTGAAAATAGATATGTGAGTGTATCATTTTTTGCATAGGGGACCTTGATCGTTGCCACTAGGTTACATAAAAAATACTAAAACATGTAATGAATATTCATATTCTATAATGAGGATTAAAACAAGGCCATGAAGACATGAGAAATCTCATCATATGGCGTTGGTCGATGCATGGCTAGAACTCTAACCTCCATAGGCAACAATAGAGGAATAGAAGCAATAAATATTTGTGTGTGTCAAGCTTTAACTTTTCATCGGATTGCATTGGCAAGTAGTTTTAGGTTGATAGTTAGACTTATGGTAAAGTCTAACCCAACACCCTAAATCATATGTGTACTATAGAATTTAATAGCCATAGGGAATAAATAGATCTTGAAATCTTTAGTGGTTAAGAAAACAAGAGGTAAATTTTTTTAGGAATCCAATGCTAACATACTAAATAGTCATGCAATGTAAAGAATGGAAACAATAAAAACCACTGCAGATAGATAATGGGATTATAGTTGTAGCAAAAATGGGATGTTTTTAAAAAAAATAGGAAATTAGATCATGCACTAAAATTAACAGGACAAAACATAAATAGTAAAATCACCATAACATATACAAGTGTGTCTTTGATCACTAACCTTGATTATGGCCACGTAGGGCTTTTGATTACCCTTCTCTGGCATGATCATCACAGTGTCTTCCTGTACCATGCAATGCCAAAAACAATCATTAGTAAATCCCTTCGAATAAAAAAAAGGCATGGAGAGGAAGTTGATGTGTTACTAGATTGAATGTGAGGTTGATGTGCTCGAAGGATGCATAGTGCTTCTTTTGGTTCTTTCCCCGCCTTCCGATGACTTTTATGGGCTCCCCAATCGGTACTGCTGCAATTAGGTTATTGTTCCTGATCTCCATCTCATCCCTCCATTGTTGCTTCTTCACAGGTTCTGCTGAAGCCAATGCCTCCGCCTGCCATTGCTGCATATTAACATGTTCTTTCGCTAGCATTACCTTTTTCTGCGGCTTCTTCTGCTCCGATGTTGGAGACTCCTTTTGTTGTAGCTGCTCTATAGGTCCAGATATTTCTTCCATGTTTCTCTTGGGGGCGCGTTGCTTCTGTCGTCTACCCTTGACTCGTCGTTGGATCTCAAGTTTCTTCTCCCGCCACTCCTCCTCCTCCTCCTCCTTTCGCATCTCCTTCACTTCCTCCGTCGGGATGTGGTGCTTCAATGGCCTGCTTCGACCGTCGTGGTAGTGGGTCAGCGGTGTCTCCTCCTTCTTCTTATCCATCTGCATCACCTCCTCCATGTTCTTGTTCATGTCCTCCTCCTCCTTTGAGGGGCAGCCACGGGCTCCTAGGGGCTTCGCCTGCAAAATCTCGTCGTTGTTGTTGTCGTGTATGTAGATTTGTGTGAGCCGGCGGCGCCGCCTCCCTAGATCCGTGGCGGCGGTGTTTTGATGTCGGGATTCGAGGAAGGGGTAGGAATGTGGGCCGAGCTTAGATGGGCCAAGTTGACAGCTAGGTATACCCTTCTAATGTCCTTGATTTGGACTATAATTACTCTCACTTTGGTCACTTGCATGTCACATCTTGTTGGACAATTCCAAATTTGATTGAGCTAGCATGTCCATACTAGTACTGATGTCATGTCAAGCAAAGTGTCGCATCTTGTTGACATGTCCACCCTCATGATGAGCCTACTACACATCTCATATTATATTTTCTTCATGCTAGAGGCGGTCACAAGGTTGTGATTAAAGCACCTTCGAGGAGAGAGAATTGGGGAAGGAGAACGAGAAGGATAAGGAGAAGAAGAATGATATGGAAAATCCGATTCTGGTTTCCAGCAAAGTGCGGCGCCCCACTCTCGGGACTACACTGTGTATACGTACCAATCCCTGGAACCGTAGTTTGTACACACGTAGATGATGCAAATCTGATACAACAACCTTTATTGATTCCTCACGGGGGAGTAGCTAGAGGATACATGGTCCGGATTACATTCAAAGAGGCGGATAAGCCAACCTCACATAAAAAAACACACTGGAAAGCATCATAAACTCCACAAGCAACATCGAGCGAAGGACGCGACCTACTCCGGTGGAGCCGGTGGAGCTGGTGGTGGGGCCGGGGATGTGTGGCGGCGGTCGGGCTGGATGGGATGGCCGGCCGGGGGTCCGAGCGGCTCCGGCGAAAGGGGGAGAGAGTTGGGCGGCCGGGTTTAGGAAGGGGCTAGGGGCCCATGAGGTGCGCGCGGGCATGGTGGAGCTAAGCGGAGCTTGGGCTTGGGCGAGAGGGAGGCGGAGGCGGCCGGACGGTGACGGGGAACGAGAGGGGAAGACCGACGACCGGTGGCGGAGTAGAGGAGGGAGGGGAGAGGGGAGCTAGGGGGTGGGGTGGGGTGAGCTTGCCTTGGTTGCTCCGGCAGGTGGTGCGGCGAGCGAAGGGATGGCGGGGCGGCTTTTATAGGTGGGGGAGCTCGAGTGCAGCCATGGCGATGTGGCGGGCGAGGCGACGCGATGCGCGGCAAGGCGGGGGAGGGGACCATGTACGGTCGGAGGTGAACGAGGAGGAGGGGGAAGGAATGGTGGTAAGGTCGGCACAAGCGACGGCCGGCCTGGCCGCTTGGTTGGGCGCGACGGGGAATGGGGGCCGGTAGGGGCGGAGCTCGAGCGTGCGGCGCGACGCGCGAGGGGATGAGGACGAGGACAGGGAGGCGACGGTGGCGCGGGCGACACGCGGCGTGCTCGCGTCGTGCGCGCGAGGTGGAAGAAGGGGGGCCAGGGGGTGTTGGCTGGGCGAGAGAGGGAGGGAGAGTTGGGCCGGGTGAGGGAGAAAGGGGTAGGGGCGACCCGATAGGGAATTAATTCCCTTATCTTTTTTTCAATTCTTTCTTGTTGACTCCTTAATTCAAAATAAAATTTAATAAAACCAAATAAATTCAAATAAACAAAAAATGAGATGAAACAAAATAGAAGTAAGGCAATTAAAATAGAAACAAACAAGTTTGCAAGCTTTAGGGTTTTACTTAAAAATTCTAGGTGTTATTTTCCCTATAGCTATAATTAGGTTTTAATTCCTAGTTATTTTCGAGAATTTTTTTCCTGAATAAAATAAAATGATTTATTTAGTGATTTTTATTTTGGCTGAAAATCGGGGTGTTACACAAAGAGAGGTACATAAGGTCAACCGGTCTTGTTAAATCAATGGGTGAATTATTTATTTTTAGTTCATGGGGTTTTTTCTCAACTACGAAATTGATGTTGGAAATTTTAGAAAATGAAGTTACTTCATTCGGTGGCGGATATAGAGCCTAGGGTGTACCGAGAAAGTATGACATTAGATTGTTCCATAAAAATGGTTGAGGAATGATGTGAATGAGGGCGTACGACCTTTTTAAAGGTTCAAGGTAGACAACGATTTGGTGGACACTTGACACATGTAGATCTGACTTCCAAACAACATGTTTCGAACCTTGCAATCACAATACCACAGCTCCTTAGGTTATCGCTAATAGTGCATGATCGACCTCACCAAGAAGGCAAATCCTTGCAAATCAAAGAAAAAAAGCAAGAACAAAAGAGAATACAACCAAATTGCAGCTGAATGATTAAGTATTCAAATTAGAGTCTCACAAACCAACGAACGGTAACACTGTTCAAGATAGAAATCAATCTAAGCAAAACACAAGCCCTAATGAAGAAGTGGAGGTTGTATATGAGGACCCTAGAGTCGTGCATGACCCCTTGGACACGTGGCTCTAAGTGGGCACAATGACATACATAGCCCAAAGGTCGAATAAGGTGACACATCACCGAGATAGATTTTGGATGCTTTATTATTTTGATGATTCATGTTTATTCGAGATTCAATAGGTCGTGAATCCAGTTCCAATGGAAAGGGCTTGTCCTTACTTTTCTAAAAATATGTTGAACGTCCAAATCCGAGCTAATACGCATCCCGGGTGTCCGTTTAGCACGAGTTGTTTCTCGACTCCGAAACATACTCGAAGTTGACTTTGTTTGGGCCTCCAATGACGTCCTTTTTCGAGTACTTACCCTATGGGTATATGCAACTCGAAAGATTGATTGTCAAGGACATGGTGACTCATTGATGGTGTATGACCATGTCGAGTACTTACCCTTTGTGTATACATTACTCGGGAGATTGTTCGTCAAGGACATGGTGGCACATTGAAGGCATACGACCGGTCGGGAGGGCTCACGAGTGGTGTCCAACCGATACGGGATATCGGAAGGTTCCATATACAGGTATGGAAACATAAGCTAACAATTCTACTGACTTAATATGGCGTAATCCCCAAGGAAAGTACAAGACCGGTCGAGTAGGACTCCGAATTGATAAGAAAGCTTAGAGATAGAGTTTCCGATTATACGAAACAGTGTAACCGACTAGGATTCTGCATGTAACCTTGCTTCTTGTTTGTCGTAACTACGCACCCACTTATATACCGCAAGAGGACGATGTACGGTTGTAGCACTTTTTTCCTGAGAGTATTTCAAGGCTTAATCGAATCCACATAGAACCAGCGGAACATGTACTAATTATGGATTGCTAATAGAATCTAACGATTCTGTGTAAAACATTGACAAGAGTAAGAAACGAGTAAGCACTAACAAGGATTGTAACAAGATAAGAAAGGATTCTCTCCCTAGGATCGTTTCACCAAGCATGCAAGTTCATTCTCATTAACGATAGTTTCACCGATGATCATTCTTGTGAGCTTGGGCTCTGCGGTAGTGGACTTGGTGGTGGTGCGTTGTTAAGCTCGACCACCTAAACATTTATCCAGTATAGTAGTGTTGACAGGGAACGCATGGAGTGACGCCTCGCCCGCCGGAGGAACACACGCCGGCATGGGAGATCCGCTTAACTCCAAGAAAGACCAAATCCTAGAATGTGTGATGAATTCCTGGGGCGTACCGTTGGTTTTCCCTGCAAACCAACAAAGACGAATAGAGCGTGTAAAATTTCTAGGTTATTGGCCCGGACAAGCCGATAAGTAACCGCAACCGAAGATTTAAAATAAGACATAAAGTAAAGAGTATCGGCTATCGGTTACTCGGTTCATCGGCATCTAATTGAAATTAAATAGGACATGAATTAAACGATCGGATTCGTTTTGGTAGATTGGTCCTGATATCTAACGCTAACGATAGTATCAAAATAGGATTTATCATGCAAATCGCTATTCGAATATGTATATCAGCACCAACAGATAACTAGGAGTAACTCTACCGATTTATGATTAACTTAATCTAATTCGTGAAATCAAAGGATCCAAACATGAAATGCATATGAAAGCACTAAATTATCTAGATACCATGATTGAAACCTAATCTTAACCGACAAATTTGATAATTGACGGTTTATGTAAGATAGATATAAATGTGATAAGCAATCGGCTAAACACCCCGATTCAATCTAAACCCTAGCACACGCTCTATCGTAGGACAAGTCAACTCCAACAGAGCCATATAGGACAAGTGAACTGTACTATTACGAATGCTAGAGAACAGATTGAATCGATAGTATATCTTAACCATGACTCGAGTAGCCCGATCGACCGTGTACTAAAGCACTAGTATCGACAACAGAACAAAACTAGACAAGTCAACTGAATCGAACAGGATATGACACGTCATCTACCCCAAGTCGCCGATATTCGTAACTAAAGCTTCGATCGATCGAAACTACTGGATAACTAGTAGTTACATCGATTCTAACAGACAAGTCGACATGAAAGATTCGATGCACTTACTTAACGAAATCCTTGCCCATGCTGGAGCCTCGAGAGCTCGAGCAGTTGATGAGAAAATCCGTCGAGTTGATTGTGTCGATGTGCTAAGAGTTGTATTTGATTGTGTTGTTATTTTACAACGGTCCTAGTCTACTATTTATATCCTGGTCACAACCAAACTATATATTCTTTCCTTATTTTACATGACTTTACCAACTTTGGAAACACACTACGACTCGTACTTGTCCCACGTGTCCTCCTTTTTGCCCGACTCTCTTCTTTCCTTCTTTTTTCATCATGTGTTCTTTTAGTATATATTGCAAGTGTTCTGGATAGCTCTCACAGTCACCGACGAGTGGGCCCAGATACAGAATATGGTGTCAACAAATAGATATCAAATGATTTTAATTCAAAAGTGTCAGGTTCTAGGTATACCTTTAGGCGCTGTCTATTCACGGTGTATTTATTCTTCTTTCCATCCATAATAATCACATCTCCAATTGGAGATGGAAGTAAAAGTAACAACATGCAATACTGTAATCATTACCCCCGGGCCAAGGGAAACGGGGCAGCCCTGGCTGAGGAGCATTGGAGGATGAATTAACATCCGTTCTCGGGTGACAGAATGGATGTGTGGCACCTGCCGCACGGTTTCCACCTGAGGGGCCGCGGGTGGTATCTAGGAAAATTGGGGTACCATCACCTGGGGAAGTGGCGTAGCGCAACGGATAGAGCATTAACAGTCACGCCCCGTCGGAGGAGGAGGAGGAGGAGGGGGGGGATACGACCGGTCCTGTCCACTCCGCCTATTGGAAGACCGAGATGGCTCCCGCCTCGAGCTCTACGCATCATCAAAGAGGAGATCCTGACCGGATTCAGGTGGAGGAAAAATTTAAGAAATGACACTGTAGCATCCCCCTAGGACTATTAATCGGGTGGGTCTGGCCATGTAGAATGGAGAACACTCTTGTAACTCCATAAGCTCAAGCAATACAACAAGACAAGCAGGACTTCGGGTATTATGTCTCATGGCGGTGCTCTCTCTCTCTCTCTCTCTCTCTCTCTCTCTCTCTCTCTCTCTCTCTCCCCTAAAGTCTAGATTGGGAAGAAATATGCAACGTTGCCACCAAGTGATTCATGTTATGCTTCCCTAATTGTTTGTTTCAGATCTCCGATGGATGATCCGAATGTGAGCTAGTTGAGAGTGTGTTCTGTTCATGGAGTTAATTTGTATCACGTGCTTGCTTGGGATTGGCCATTCCAATATCGATCCTACCATGTCTTATGACAAGATTACTTAATTGATAAAGGGAAACAAATCCAAATTAGACGCCACGGCATGACGAACAAGGAGTCGACAATGACTTGGCACAAATGGCCGTGTGGTTTGATTTACATTATTATATGACGATGTAATCCAGACCGGCGGGCACAGTAGCAGTACGGTAGCACTAAAATACTCGCGTGCGTGCCCGGCAAACCATCCAGCTTCCACGTTAAAACTCTTGCGGCCTCGATTCTCAATGGCATCTCCCATCCCGTTTTCCGTGATCGACCATTGAATCTGCTGTAACCGATCCAAGCCTCCGATCGATCCGAAATGGACACGACCGCCGCCGTTCTCCCCACCCACGCCGCGCCGTCGCCCGGCAACAAGGCCGTCGCCGACGGCGGCCTCCACGAGAGGCGGCGCCGGCGCCGGCGCTGCTGCGTCATCTGCGCCAGCGCCACCGCGGCCGTGCTGCTCCTCGTGGCGGTGACCCTGGTCGTCCTGTTCCTGACGGTGCTCCGCGTGCGCGACCCCACCACGCGGCTCGTCTCGGCGCAGCTCGCCGGGTTCACCCCGAGCCCGACGCCGCCGCTGCAGTTCAACGTGACGCTGCTCCTGACGGTGGCCGTGCACAACCCGAACCCGGCGTCCTTCTCCTTCTCCTCGGGGCACGCGCAGCTCTGGTACCGCGGCGTCCTCGTCGGCGACGCCGACGTGGAGCCCGGCCGCGTGCCCAGCCGCGGCGACGGCACCATGCAGATGGTGATGACCGTGCTCTCGGACAGCTTCACGCCGGAGACGATGGCGCAGCTGATCCAGGACATGGAGGCCGGCGCTGTGCCGTTCGACGCCGACGCCAGGATCCCCGGGAAGGTTGGCGTGCTCGGGTTCATCAAGCTGCCCGCGGTGGCGTACTCCGACTGCCACGTCGTCTTCGGCGTCCCGGAGATGCGTGTTCGCAGCCAGGAGTGCCGCGACCACACCAAACTCTGAACGTGATGAAGCTCAACGTGCTATACATAAAGGATTCCTGAAAACATGTAAGTAAAAGGTTGTGTCAGTTTTATGAGTGGGTAGTTTCGGAGACCGAGCATAGAAATGTTGTTAACCAAAGGAGTGTATCTGTTTCTTTATGTGCTCTACAATGAATTATAAAAAAGCAGTATATGTATTTGCGTGTCAAAACAAAACACAAATGCAAAAAAGATTATTCCTCGAGCTCCACGTTCTTTGTATTGTAACGAAAAAAAAAGTAATGTAGGAACCAAAGGGGTGCTGCCAGCGCGCATGGATTAAAATATCAACCAAAACCGTTTTCGGCCATTTGAATTTTGAAAATTTGAAACATTTGATATAAAAATTTGTAAAACATTGAGATGCAAAATGAGAATTTTTGGTAAAGAAAGTTTGCAAAATATAATATGCATGTATCTATGGTAAAAAAATCGAGAAAGGAAATTTCAGAAAAAATAGGAAAAGAAAAAAAGGAAACAAATCTTATCCTTCCCGATCCCCACATTCGTCGCCCATGACCACATCCTCAGCTCTTCCTCAGCCATCTTCGACTCGAAACGCAGCTCGGCCCGTAGATCCGTCGGCCGGAGAGGTTTTTTCATGCAAAAAGAGTGGAGTGGATATCGTATTTCTTTCTATTTCTAGAGCTACTATCTTTCGATTTTTCAGATATAATTTCCAAAAGGGAATTTCTATAGGTACAACGTTAATGATATATTCAAAAGGGAATTTTCGAATATGTAACTTTGTTCCAATCGGATGAATATATGATAACTAAGTATTTAAAGTTTTCAAATAATCATATCTAGTGTTTATAATAGCTTGTGTAGGATGTTCGGATTGGACCTACAGCAATATTCTTTCCAAAACATTCAATTTTTCGTCAACACCTTTGGTTTACAGGTGAAACGAACGGCTTACCGATGAAATCGATCGATTTACCGTTCCGATTTTTTGACATAATTCATTCAAATTCGTTTTTAGGATTTTGATTGATAAACCGATCGGTTTTTCCGATTTTTGCAAAAATCGTGAAATCGGTGTCGGCCGTTCCATCGATATTGTAAACCTTGCATGCGCGGTGAGAGTGAGATAAGTGGGTTCTACGCTCACACTATGCGCAGCGTAGCTGTAACTTGACAGCATGAAGTGTGTTTTGCAGAACATCCACAATAACAATAATGCACTATAGCCACGGTTGGGAGACCTCTATAGCCGCGGGTCAACCTAACCGTGGCTATGTTTGCAAGGCTACGGATAATCATCCGTAGCCTCGCAAACAAGGCCAACCGTGACTATAGTGTGTCACTATAGCCACGGTTGACAATGTCAACCGTGTCTATAGTGCTACAACTATAGCCACGATCGAAGTCTTCAACCGCTCCTACAGTAGAAATTAAAAAACAAAACAAACTTGGAGGGCCGAACGGGCCTGTGTGACCCGCTAGCCCGCCCATTCCGGACTTCACCTGCGTCGCCCACTAAGGAGCCTCCACGCGCCGCTAGGACAGGAGAGAGCGAGAGACAGCGAATTTGACGCCCAATGCCGCCACCCGGCCGCTCGAGAGGGGCGGCCCCGGATCCGACCGCCTCCCATGGCCCGCCAAAGAGGGGTCGGCCTCGGATCCGACTGCCTCACCGTCGCCCATGGCTCGCCGGAGAAGGGTGGCCCCGGATCCAACCGCCCCGCTGCAGCCCATGGCCCGCCGGACGAGGGCGGCCCCGGATCCGACCGCCCTTGTCGCCGCTCGTGGTCGCCGGAGAGCCGACCGCTCGGGAGGGTGTCGGTCATGGGAGAGGGACGAGGAGGGACCCGCCGGAGAGCAAAGGTCGATGCCCCTCCCCGGCCCCACGCGTCGTGGCTCGGCCTTGCCGACGCCTGGATCCGGCCGGACGGTGAAGAGCGGCGGTAGTTGGTGGAGCACCGTGCAGGGAGGCCGATGGAGGAGGGCACGCGGGCCGGGGAGCAGGACGGGGAGGCCGATCGGTGGCGGAGGAGGTAGACGCGCGGCCGGTTGGTGGAGAGAGAGAGAGAGAGAGAGAGAGAGAGTGTTATTGATGAGGCGGCGGCTGGAGAGAGGAAGTGAGGAGGAGAGTGGGGGTTAGGGTTTGATTGATTTATATAGAGGAGTGAGCCTCGACGCGCTTCCTGCTATAGCCACGGTTGACTTCTTCAACCGTGGCTATAGTGGCCTCAATAGCCACGGTTGAAGAAGTGAACCGTGGCTATTGAGGCCTAGCCACGGTTCACTTCTTCAACCGTGGCTATAGAGGGCACTATAGCCACGGTTAGTTTCTTCTCCCACTATAGCCACGGTCCATTTTGCTTGTCGTTGCTACTAAGTTTTGGAAGACGTGGCTATAGTACCGTTTTCTTCTAGTGATCAGCCCACGTGCAGCATAATTCTATAGCTGACTAAACCCAAGAGGAGAGAACTGAGCAGGACAATGACGTATTGGCGCTCTCCTCTTGAGCAGGAGAACAGTGCTCTTTTCTTTATGCATTCCTGAGAGCACTGTCCCCTATAATATTCATAACACTATGTGAGGAAAAGACAGGGAGCCCTGTGATTGATTTCGAATTTTTGACCGTGCGATCGTTCTTTGCCTTGTATTGTAACCGTTGATGTGTTTTACCACTGGATTGTATATTTGCGTAGGCTTCACGCGGCCTGTTTCGCATGTACCCAGCTGGCGTTGCCTCACGCATACCGGCTCTCGTCCTTAGAGCAAGTATTATGGTGTCTTGTTAGCCGGTTGAGAGCTTTGTCACGTCGGAAGCATTTTATCTGAAGGGGAGAGAAAAGAAGAGAAAGAAGAAAGAGAGCAATTGTTTCGTCGCGTCGGGCTGAAGCAGCGCTCCCGAGCCGCAACAACCTTCCAGCCAATGGTCCATAAGTGAAATGGAACCATACATTCATTTAGTATTTAAATATTAAAAAAACAGCCCATTAAATGGCCAGTTCATTATGAGGTTAGTTCTGATGTTAGCATTATGTGACATGATCAATGGAGAGTGTCATCACACAGTTATCAAGAAGAAATTCTTAACAACCGTCCCAGTAGAGGGTCATGGTGATGACACTTGTCTCTCATTCCATAACACACCATCTCTTCTCTCTCGTGTTATATCAGTAAATTTAATGCTCATGACACTCCCATTAAGATTGACCTAAACATTTCGCCCGCTGCCGGCTGTATTATTAGCCACGGATGAAATCGAGGATCGCACATTGAAGGAAAAAAATGTGCAACTCCTCCCTCAACCTGGCGTCCTGTTGTAATAAATAAAAGAAAGGCTCTCGCACGACTGGTTGCGCTTAAGGCTATTCTCAGTCACATCTTTTATTTCACGTTTCCAAGTGTGACACGTCACCTTTCTACTTTTATTCTGTGAAATAAAAGTGCTTCTCTCAATACACTATTTCATGTAACAGTTTTATAGGTTGTACGAAATATTAAATGGTTCCATAGGTGTACCAATAGAGATCCATTTTATTTTGCATATGAAAGGAAAATAGTCTCGAGTACACCTTTCATTATCCTTTCATCAACTTGGAAATAGTGCCACTACCATTTCATCCTAATGAAAGGCTTTTCTCATCTTTCATATTAAATATGATGTCATGTCATCCTTTTTACTGATGTGTCACCTAATAAATGCTAAATGAAAGGCCTACTAAAAATGACCTAAGCGCGCGATCGAATGACCTAAGCGCGCGATCGAGTGCGGTCCAGCCTCACCTGTCCGTGAGAAAGGAGGATGTCACTGTCATGCTCATGTCATATGACATCAGCAAATAAACTATTTAGTTTGTTGTTTTGAAAATACAATAGATTCTATATATGATGTCCAGTTTCAATTTTGTTTTCACTGGTGTGTTCTATGCGACGAGACGAACAAAACTAGATCACACTTGCATATGTTTTAAAGAATTTTTTTATAACATAAATTGCTATTACACATATAAACATAATTTGCTACATAACCGAACAATTTGCTACATATTGTGTCCCGCGTGTAGCATGCCACCCAAGGCCAAGAGGAGTGTTAGCACATTTTATGGACTGAGTTGTATGTAAAAATATATAATATTATTAATTTGAGTACCTCATATGATAGCACC
Organism: Chloris gayana; assembly: GCA_031894775.1. Lineage (NCBI taxonomy): Eukaryota > Viridiplantae > Streptophyta > Magnoliopsida > Poales > Poaceae > Chloris > Chloris gayana. Next base: position 112,632 of record JAUNZO010005165.1, read on the forward strand.
TTATATCCCAACTATAGCAACAATTTCTGGCCATGGTATATGGTAGTGTGCTAATATATTATACAAAAAATGTAATTATACAGTAGTAATTTTAGTTCATAATATCATGGCAACAAACGAGCTCATGATTAGGACATCCTACACTTATTTCTTATTTACTTAGTAACAACTTGGAGTATATTTCTATAGTAATTTTTATTATATATACTCCCTAGTAATTTTATCCACAGTATACGAGCATAAAACATAATTAGTAGCGACATTCTATTCATGATTTGATAGTATATCAACTTTGATATGTTCCTATAGCTCGAAAAGATTTGCTAAATTTGTTAGCGCAACATTCACATATCTGATGCTATGTAAAGGTATCATACTAAATTTAGCTTATGGTATGACAACAACAATTTGCTACTAAAGATCGAATGGAATTTGCTACCGGAGATTCAAAAGAATATGCTACTAAAGATCGAAGGGAATTTGCTACCGAGAGATCCAAAAAAATTAGTAACTAAAGATCGAAGAGAAATTGCTACTAGAAATTCAAGAGAATTTGCTACTAAAGATCAAAGAGAATTGCTACTAGAGATCTAAGCTACTAAACAAAATTTGCTACTAAAGATCAAAGAGAATTGTCTACTAAAGGTCAAAGAGAATTTACTACTAGACATTCAAGAGAATTTGCTAGTAAAATGTCAAAAATGGTTTCCTACTATCTTTGTAGCCTATTTACGGCCTCTCAAAAATTTTATAGCGAATTATGTTATATATGTAGTAGCAAATTTAGGCTATAATCTTTTAATAAAAAATATATGTAAGTGGAATCTAGTTTTATTCATCCCGTCACGTAGAACACACCGATGAAAATGAAATTAAAAACGGCTGATATCATGATGACATAGGTTGTGAAAGTGACATACCTGCTCCTCTCCGGGACCCACCACGACCGATCGCGGCGTCGCGCAACCGTGTCCAAAAGGCGTACTTCAGCCACGTGCCTCGCTGCCCGACTGGACCAACGTGCCGAGATGCCTTGGGAGGGCGGCCGTGACGGTGAGTTCGACGCTGTTAAAGGTAGCAGCGGTTGTGGTGTGACTCCGGATGGAAGGGGAGGGGGAGCAGCTCCACAGAGTGGGTGTGGCCAGGGCCAGCCGTGACTTTTTGGTGGCCCGGGAATAGAGGCCCTCGTAGTCCTTGATCACAAAAATAACAATATAATATATCAAACCATAATACTTTTTAAATCAAAATCTATATTTCTATATCGACAAGAGAGTAATAATGCTAGAGTACAAAAATTAAATTGTCTCACGACGAGGGGATACTTCCTAATAGAAGATATGTGAATGTGATTTGATCGGGTCTGTTGAAACAATGTTGGAAAAAGGAAATATAAGTGATTGTAGAAAGTAATTTGCAGATATCTAAGTGAATTCAATTATGATCGAAGAGAATTTAAAAACTTTGAGGTTGGTGCACCGAAAGAAATCAATGGACTGATGGTGTCGGGCATCCGGGATGGCAAATTTGCAAATTTCAATCAACAAGCTGGTGATGCGAAGATGATGATCACAATCAACGGCAACAGTGTGACCCGTCTCGCCGAGGCGCTCGTGTACAACGAAAGAAGTTGGAGGCGGCGATTGAATGGATTGATTGTTAGGGTCTTCGTGCATGTAACCTTGAAGGCTACACCCTACTAGTACAAGCTACAACTGCAAGAAGATGGGCTGAGTGGCCTGGTGGGATGTGGAAAGTGCGGGCCTTCGGTGATTCAGCTATTGTGGAGTCTTGAGTAAAAAAAAAAGCTATTGTGGAATCTGCTTTGATTATTTTTCTAATTTAGGCTACCGGCCGGGATGGACAGAATTAGCTCCAGAGCAGGCTAGATATTGGAGGTATATCTACTACATCTAGATGGGCCCCCTGGCTTTTGGGTGGCCAAGGGCAGAGCGGGGAATTCATCTTGAGGGGGGCCAAGTAGTAATAAAATAACATTGAGGGGGCCAAATCAACAAAATAGAATGAAATACGTGGTCATTTCTTGTGTGTACTACTGGAGTGCAGCAAGCATACGGGGAGCAGGCTAGCTGTTGCGGTCATTCCTCCACCCATTTCAACTCGTTGTAGGTCCGTGCTAGCTGTCATGCCCGGCTAGATCTAAAGGCTGCCATGGATAGGACCTGCATTGACGACACCACCGTGGAGAAGATTTGTGTCAGGCCATGGGGTCAAGGTGATGCGGCCATGCCATGGAGAGGAAGTTTCGGTTGGGGAGTATTCTTCTATTCTTTTTGTAACACAATATTGTACTTGGGAGAGTTAACACATTTATTTGGAATTTTGTTGAGTAGAGGGGAACAAAAAAGGACAACATGGGGAAAGCCTTTCTCGTTGTGGGATAGCGAACATAACCCTACCTGTCGCCACGTTTTGCAACCACGCAAGGACCGACGACGGTAGGGTTGTTTCCCCACCATGCATCAACACCCCCTCACCCTCCTCCCCCGCTTCACTCCGGCAAGAGGCGGTCGGATCTGACCTCTCTACCGTCGGATCTGGCGCTCACGTGCTCGGATCTATAGGAGACCGGCCATGTGACCCGACACTAGTGTCCCCAATGTCGAGGTTTTAGCTCGGCACTAAACTACCTAGCCTCATACGGATTAGGAATTCGATGATGCAACACAAGAACACACCAGGATTTAGACACGTTCAGGCCCCTCAATCGAGAGTAGTACCCTACATCCTGTATGAGTTGTATTGCCTTAGCGAATTGCTAATGTTGTGGATTGTTTACTGAGGGGTCCCTACCCCCACCTTATATATCTAGAGAGGCAGGATTACACTTAGAATCCTAGTCGGTTACAATGTTTACATAATCGAAACTCTATCTCTAAGCTTCCTTATCAATTTAGAGTTGTACTCGATCGGTCTTGTACTTTCCTTGGGGATTACGCCAAATAAATCGGTAGAATTGTTCACCTTTATTTCCATACCGGCATATGGAACCTTCGGATATCTTGTATCAGTTGGACACCGCTCTCGTGGTCCCTCTCGACCGGTCATATGTCTTCAATATGCCATCGTGTCCTTGATGAACAACCTCCCGAGTAATGTATACCCATAGGATAAGTACTCGACACCCAAGCTGCAACCTAAGATGGCATCGAGGCGTGTCCCGTGCGGCGATGCCATGGACGGGGTTGTCCTTGCCGGCTGCCCCGTGGGCTAGTCCTGTAGCTCAGCGAACGTTGCCCTCGTGAAATGCCCTAGGGGTGGGGCTGCAAGCGGTCGTGAAGATTGGTGGCAAGCTGTTGCTTCTCAGCATGCGAGTGGGAAGGTCCCCGGTCGAAAGACTTGCCCGAGTTTGCTTGTGTTGACAACGACTATGCTTGTGGGCATCGTTTTCCATCTTAGGGCATTATTTTGGACTCTTCCTCTCTTTGGCAATATTTCACAACCATTGGCTCTTGACAGATCGATCGTGTCGAAGCTCTGCTCTCCTTAAGGTGTGGTTGGTTGATTCTACTACCATGGTGGTCGTACTACCCGTCTAATATTCTCATTCTTTTGGTGGGTTGAGATTGATGGCGGTGAAGTAAGCCAAGAACCTTTGAAGTGTGGATGATGTCCGACAAAATTACTACACGTGATGTGCGGGACGGAACTCTTACCTTTGGATGTTCCGATGCTCCAACCGATTTCTCACCCAATGCCCGAGGAGTGGAGAGCTATGTGTCCTTGTGATCCTTCTCCCCTCATGCCTTGGTGATGGCTTCCAGTCCTGACCTTGTCGTCATCTCCCTCTTTGAATTTGGCGGGTGTTTGCTTCTAACACCTCTACTTCATCATTGGAATTCTTGTTGATGATGCCATCAAATCTTATACCATGTGCGTTCACGCTTATTAGTCATCCCTCCTTGGTGTGTTCCTCCCCACCAAGGGCATAGGATTGTGGCTCGTGATGTTTCGTCAAAGGTGTCTTCGTCAGCTTCAAAAGAAGATCGACGTTGTCCAGCTCGTAGGGGTGGTTGTGCCTCGACAACTCTTAGTCCCCATTCTTTTGGTCGACCCTCTAATCCTCTAAGGATTCCTCCCCTTGTTGGAAGGTGCAGGGTGACAATAGGGTGACGCAACTATGTGGGGGTGGTGTGGTGGTGCAATGGCCTTTATGACGAAGGCAAGCACGTTGTTTGGCAATGGCGCTTCGCCGGTGATTGATAGTTGGCTTCAACTTGTGTTTAGGATTAGAGCTTAGCATTTGGGTATATATTTGTGGGCTGTTTTTTCTTAGCTTGTCTATGTGGTCTTCTCTCAGTTTGTCTATGTGGTCTTCACCTTGGGCATGTTGTTATAATATGTGGTTTGAGTGTTTGACACAAACATTGTAACCATTGATGGGCAAGCCCAGGCCTGACCCCTTTAAATCAATAAAATTCAGGTGGGGCATTCTTTCTACCCGGCCCGGTAATAATTTAAAAACACTTTTTATTTGTATTTTTTATTAATAAATAGATAAAAACAATGAGGTACTTCTTTCTTCTTCTTCTTTTTTGTTAGAAGAAGAGTCATGGTTGGTGAAGCATGAATGAGAGAAGGTAGGTCGATAAACCAGGCAAGAGAAAAACTGTTTATTCGATATAATAACTAAAAAAATGCATGACCAGGATTTGAACTCGTTCACCCTTTGGAGCAGTACTATCTTTATTATTTCTCGTCCAGCATCCAACTCGAGCCTTGTTGAGACGAGATTAATTATTTGAAAGAAGAGAAGGGGCTAGTAGTGAAGGCACCGACTCCGAGCGCTTTCAGTATGCCCAGCAAGCTCTGGTATGACGACCCACCAGGGCAGACGGCCTTCTCCGCCGCCGCTTTCCACCTCGCCGCGCACGCCCGAATGCCCTCGCTCTCCATCACCGATCTGATGCGCTCCGCGACCCGATCCCGGCTGACCTCGGCGTGGAGCCGGAGCCCGACACCCCACACCTCGCACGCGTACTTGCAGTTGGTGTAGCCATCCGCGAACGCCGGCCAGCACAGCATGGGCACACCGGCGGCCAGAGTCTCCAGCGTGGAGTTCCCGCCGTTGTGCGTCAGGAAACACCCCACCGCGCGGTGGCGCAGCACGAGATCCTGCGGGCACCAGGCCGTCACGTAGCACCGCCCTGCCGTACTCTCGAGGAACTCCGGCGGCAGCCTGCCGTCGTCGTCGGCGTTGCCGGGGACGAGGAGGTCCTCGCGGACGACCCATAGGAACGGGCGCCCGGTGGCCGCGAGGCCCCACGCGAACTCGACGAGCTGGCCGGCGGTGAGCACGACGATGCTGCCCAGGTTGGCGTACACGACGGATCCGGGTTCCTGCGCGTCCAGCCACGCTAGGCACGCGGCGTCCGGCTTCCGCAGGCTCAGGCCGATGGCGGCATCGTCCGCCGCTCCGGTGGACCGGAGGAGCGGGCCCAGCGGCCCGATGGTGTATATGCGCGGGTACTCGGCGCGGAGGGTGGCGAGGCTGTCCGGGTCCAGGGCGTCGAAGGTGTTGAGGATGAGGGCGCCGGCCTTGGTGCAGTTGTTGGCCTCCGTGTCATTGAACCGGAGGCTCAAGTCGTCCGGGTCGGTGGTGCGGACGAAACTGGAGACGTCGCCCAGGCAGATCGGCGGCACGCCCGGGATCCAGTCGATCATCGTGTCCTCCAGGTACCCGTTCCTCAAGCACCTCTCATCTGCCATCAATCAATATAAGAGAAAATCTCTCATTCTACACGCTACCATGCCATGCTAGTGTGATTGAACGTTTGGATGGTGATTTAGACTTGAACAACACTATTTAGCAAGTTGTTGTCTTCTGGGAAAAAAAAATCCTCTCCACCAGTTGGGAGGTACTCCATCATTTATTAAATTATTATCGCTATTGACTTGATGTTTGACCATTCGTATTATTTTTTAAAAAATGTCTTTATAAAAAAAGTTATATGCTATATTTCAAGTTTCTTTAATGATAAAGCACATTACAATAAAATATATGATATTTAGTAATAAAGCATATAACGAAAAAGTCAACGGTAACAACAATTTAACAAGAAATCGGAGTAGTACCTTTGAGTGGCAGGTAACCCCTCTCCCTGAGTTCACGCAGCCTCATCTGGCACAAGAGTGACGCCGAGGCGCACACCCAGAGAACCATGCTCGGCACTCCAAGGTCCCTCGCCACGTCCAGCGCGAAGCTCATCAGCGCCGTCGGCAGCACGCACGTCACCGGCGGCGTGCTCCCCTCCTCCCGGAGACGCACCACCAGCTCCCTCAGTGCTGCCGCGCACTGCCTGCTGCTGGTGGCCTTGGATAGGGCGCGGTCGTGGTCGATCGTGCTGCCGCCACGGTCAGCGTCCAGCAGCCCGTCCGGTACGGTCTCGAACCGGAACCCGTCCCGGTGGCTCCACAGGCAGCCGGCGGCCTGCGCGGTGCGGTGGTTGTGCTCCGTGTTGACGAAGGTCACGAAGACGCCATGGCGGTGCAGCAACCGGGCCAGCTGCAGCGCCGGGTTCACATGGCCCAAGCTCGGGTGCGGCACCACCACCACGTGCGCCTGCGGCTTCACCATTCTTGCTACTTGCAACAACGTGTCCGTCTTCTAACAAAAGGCTCTCTGTGCTTCTCTTGCCGCAGGCGGATCCTGTTTAAATAAAGGCTCCGAGCAGTACGGACAGGCCCACACACCCTCCATTTCTCACTACTCCCTGTACGATGTAACGGCAAAGTGTTTGAGCAGCAGTGCAGTTCAGGCAAGCCAACCGCATGCCTTTCCTTTGCGGCCCCAAGCTGGGTGAAGCGGATGCATCCACATCGGAAACAAAACGTACGTGTTGCCAACAACTCCCCGACCCAGCCTGGAAGCAAGCCAGCAGCAGGTTTCTGTTGGGCACGGTCGCACGGATCCATGAAGTAACCATGGTTAGGCACCCAGTTGGAAAAAAGTGGTTCCTTATTACCACCTCTGGTTAGCAGCGGATGAATGAGCTGGTTAAACATTGCCATATACACTAGCATGGACCACCCTTGTAGCAATAATACTGAGAAAATAGTACCTAGATGAAAATACTTCATCTTGAACTGGTCCTCGTGGTCAAACTTATGAATATTGCACAAAGGATGTTGATCCTTATAATGATTCACTATCAGTCTATCAGTGTCTGTATCTGCAGTCATTCAACCATATATCCTCTCCCGATAAAAGCTACCTCAGATCACTGCTCCTGGATAGTCGCTCACCGGCCAATGCATTGAAAATAAAAGCAAAAACAACAAAGGAAGAAAAATGAAGAACTAATCAGCATTCTTTCCCCTTTATTTTCCTCGGTTTAAATTTTTCTTGTAAAGGGATCACTATACCACAGCACTGCATTAGCGTCTAACGATGAGTCGCTAAAAGCCCCTTTAGCCACTCACCGTCGGTCGCTAAAGACCTTTAGCGACCTATGTTTTAGGTCGCTGTAAGTGGCGTCGCTAAAACTTTTAGCGACCGACACCTTTTTAGCGACCAACCGTCGGTCGCTACAGGCAAAGATTTAGCGACCATATGTGCGTTGTTACTAATAGAATTAGCGACCGACCGTCAGTCATTCAGCGATTTGCATAATCACAATACGGGTCCTTATTACTAACACTGATCCATAATTAATTAATCATAAACAATTACACATGGGCGCACACTGAAATCGACATGTATAATAGTATTCACCAACTCAGCAAGTCATAATAAGTAACTTCAATAAACTCTCACATTTATATAAGTGCTCAAGAGTCACAAGCTGATAAGACAACAAAACCTTCTGTTTATCACAAGGCAACAGAATGATACAAGCTTAGTACGAGCTACCTAGCTAATTTCTATTACAACTCATGATATTTATCTGGCACAGAACGAGCCAACTCATCCTTTACTTGTACAAAATGAGTCCACAAATCATGAGTTCACAAAAGTGGGGTACAACAAGTGCTTTAGTCAAACAAAATGTTAGCTTCAAGTCATCAGATTGCTTATCAATGTCCAATAGTCCCTGAAAAAATATGACCAAGCAAACACTTGTTAAGCAAAGATATTATGCCATATCAGTTCAAGTCGGAGAACTAACTAAAAAAGGGATGCATATAGTTCATAGTCTTTGGCAAGCAAAATATGATTATTGGTGAATCTGTCAACACAGATGGCTAGATAGCTTAATTTAGCTTCTAAAATATGAGACTTCATAAATCTGTCCTGAGTTCACAAAATCAGAGTTCATATCTAAATCTGTACAGAGTTCACAAAACTAGATAAATTAGTTTAGCAAGTAACTGGCAAGTGAAGTCTAAGTTTGGACAGCATTTCCATCGCTACATCACAGTCCAAATAGAACATCTGCAAGAGAGCGGAATGAAAAGATGAGCATATAATTTGCTAGCATGACAATAGCTGTAGTAGTCTTTGAAAGGAATGAATCACCTTTTAATTAAAAAGACATATACACAAATAGTAGTTCCATCGTCAGTGACATGCTCGATATGTTGGCAAATTGGCAGGCCTCAAGCCGTTAGCTGCGGAAGAATGGTGGATATGAGGTCACGCCGATGATAAGTTCAGAATATGTGCACTCTGCATGCAAGGATTGCATTACTGACCAAAACATTATTAAACAACATTTATGCACCTGATTATTTTTTTGTTACATTTTCAGCACTTCATTAGCCTCATTCACCTTGTTTGCAAATTAACAGACATAAGACTGAAATATGATTAAAATCTTTCATGGTCCTCTAATCCCATATGGAACCCCCCCCCCCCCCAAACACCCCACCCACACCCACCCACTCACACGAACAGGCTCTATTGGTACAAATGGGATCTTGCAAAAAGTACATTATAATTGACTGGTTAATAGTCATGACTACATAATCTTGCAAAGAAAGTTCATCGGTTTATTCACATCCAAATATACACATTAGCATGTCAAATACACATTGATTCATCTGCACTGCAACAAATTGATCCGTATCACACCATAAACCGAATGGATTTATTGATCTGCAATAAAGAGAATTGAAAAATAAAATAAAAATCAAAGATGGTGTCAGCAACTCACAAGCTAGGGTGGGTGACTAGAGCAGAGCAGGGGCTGGACGTTCCTGCTAGTTCCCAATCTCCTCTGGCACTGGATCTTGGAAGAAGCACAGGTCAACGCTGGATCTTGGAGAACGGAGGGGCTGGACGAGCTGCTGCAGAGGTGCGTGCGTCGGAGACACGCCGCGCGTGAGGCGAGCACGGCCCGTGCGTGCGTGCGTGCTGGCCTGGAGCACGCGGGACGTGCGAGGCGCGTGCTGGCCTCGGGCCACTGCGGTGGCGGCCGAGCGCCACGGGCCTTCAGCGAGGGAGAAGCAACTTCTAGATCTTCAGCCATGGGCGTGGGATCTGTTGGGGTGAGTGCGTGGCAGGCCGCCAGGCGCGACGAGCTGGCCGGGATTGGGGGCTGCGGCAGGCCGTCCGACGCGACGAGCTGGCCGGGATGGGGGCTGCGGCCGGCGGGCACCACGCAGTAGGCGGGCGGAAACTTGCAGCTCATCTGCGTCACTGAGGGCGGCGGCGTGCGGGAGATTGGGGAAAAAATGCTTCTGGTGGATACGTTTACGCACCGGTAAATTTCTAGGGTTGGCGTCTCTCCTTTTAGCGACCGAATGTCAGATGCTTCAAGAACTTTTAACGACCGACTATCGAATGCTAAATATTATGACAATTAGCGACCTATGGTGCGTCGCTATATGAGGAATTAGCGACCTATTGTTGGATACAGAGTTTTAACGACCCACCATCTGTTACAATTATAGGTCGCTAAAACCATGCTGTGGTATAGTGGATCCGTGATCTGCAAAATGAAACAACCCATTCTATGTATCAACCACCCTTCTTGAGCTGGCCTAATCATCATAGAAAAAGCCATCACAAATGCATTAGAATTGCGGTCCTATACGCAGAACAATCGATGGAAGTCATAGGATAGATCGACCCAATCAGGCCAATTAATAGCTCCGTGTGACGGTTCAATAGAACCAGCTGCGCCAAAAGCCTACGTCCACATTTTTAGAAATTGTGTCAACGTTTTTAGAAAACTTTGTCAACGTTTTACAAAAAAATGTTGATGAAAAAATTATTTTAAAATATCAAAAAAATATTCATATTAAATCTCATTTGTAGTATTAATTCTAAATCTAAAGCACACATAGGTTCAAATGGATTAAAAAGTGGATTAACGATTTGAGAGAATAAATGTGTTTAAAGTTTGGTAACCGTTTCTTTTCTACCACCTCCAACTTTGCTCCAACTTTTTCAAGCCTAACTACAGAACGCCCTACGTATAGGATTTGCAGCTAGGGGTGGTAATGTGCCGCAGCCCACGGTCCGTAATAGGGCCCTTTTCTAATTGGGACAATTGTGTGGCTGACTCGGTTTTCGAAGGTAATTACACAATTGACCCTATTTTTCAAGTTTTGCACGATTGACCCGAGTTTTTTAGATTGAGGAAACAGATTGACTCTATTTCGGTTAGAACCTAACAGGGTGAAATCCATGATAAAAAGACATATTTACCCTTTACATTGTTGGCCCTTATTTTTTCTCGTAAACTCCATGAATAACTCTACTTTAAACACCAAAATTTCAGTACTGTTATGAGATTTGAACAACGACTTTGGATCCCACCGCTCGCAGGCCCGCGACTCCCTCGCCTCGCTCTGATCGAGCTCGCTGCTGCTCCCTAGGTTAGGAATTGAGAAAAGAAAAGATGACTCCAAATAACACTGAGCTCAAGAGAGGGTAACTCCGTCCGTGACCTACCACTACTATCATCCGTGTGCTGTTTCATTAATTCTGGAAATCGGTTGATACCGACGGACAGTGTAAATCAAGATCAAACGGCAACTTCAATATGAAAAACTAAGGTCAATCATACAAAGTATAAAAAATAGACTTAGGGCCTGTTTGGATGTATCAGTTTATGGAAACTACAGTCTTCGGAAACCAAAGTTTTTTTCAGTTGTACGTGAGAAATACCATAGTATAAGAAAACTGTTGTCCTTTGCTGTTTTCAGGAAACCATGACCTGTTTGGCATTACAATATCCGATAGAGCATTTGGACTAAAAAATAGTTGTTGCTTTGACTAGCCGTTAAAATATTTGAATGAACAGATACTCTCATCAAACAGATAGGTTTACGTGCCTTTATATCAAAATCTAGAGATAGAAAGAAATGCTAACCGCAATAAAAAATCTAGAGATAGAAAGAAATCCTAACCGCAATCATACGTGCTGAGATCCTAATAAATAAATCATACCTACATGGTGCTAATAAAGAGCGTCCTTAACCGGCCAAGTACCGATCACACTATAGCAAAAACTCACTATAGCCACGGTTGGGGGCTCTACAGCCACGGTCAGCCCCAACGGTGACTATGTTTCCGAGACTACAGAAAACCATCTCGTAGCCTCGGAAAACAGAACACCCGTGGCTATAGTACGCTACTATAGCCACGGTTCACTATATCAACCGTGGCTATAGTGGCATACTATAGCCACGGTTGACATAGCCAACCGTGGCTATAGAAGGACACTATAGCCACGGTTCACCACGTAGACCGTGGCTATAGTGGAATACTATAGCCACGGTTCTTTAAATCAGCCGTGGCTATAGTGGACACCACTATAGCCACGGTTACCAAAGTGAACCGTGGCTATTTACTTTTTTAACAATAAAAAAATAAATATGCATTAGAAATAATAAATTACAATTAACATAACATTAACCATAATTACATCAAATTAACATTAAAATATTACATCACATTAATATTTACAAATATTTATAGATATTAACAAAATCCATCAAAAGTTTAATAATGTGAACATCACAATGTTTTTTCAAACTAAGTCTACACTATATGAATCTTCAACAACATCGGGCTCGTACGGTCGTTTCGAGCCGCACCACTCGAAAAGTGCCCGATGCTCCTTCGTCACTTCACTTTGGTCGTCAAAGAACCGACCACGAGGATTGATGACATCCCTAAGCAAGAAACGACACATCCTAGCGACAATGTAGTACATGTCGTTTGTACTTAGATGCTTTCGCGCCGTCGGGAATCCATTCTTGGATATTTCATTCAATATCTTTTTGTCCGTTATCATTGCCTTTTCTAGACTTTTTGTTCGCTGTCAATAAATACATAAAAGTTGGTATATGATAGACAAAAACAGAAAGAATGTAAATTAAACAGATGCAATCTTAGCGTACCTCCTCGGTGGTCTCATGGGTGATGACATTCAAGTAGGATGCAGCGGAGCTCGAATACGCACATGCGTAGTATCCACAGTGCACACTACCTTTTACTTGCTTAATGCACTGTTAAAGAGTGAAGTAAAAAACATCACTCTATTTCAATGATAGCAGCATAAAGAAAATTAGATGTGTGTGACGTGTGTCTTACCGGAAATTTATGACGAAAGTATATTTGTTTCCGAATTCTATAACGTGCCACCTTCGGGTTCTTTACGTAGTTCAAATAAGTACTACAGTATTGAGAAAAGGGTATTATTGCATGAAATTATCGCTATTTAATTGTACGTCTGTACTTACCAATTTATAACGCTCACGATATCTTCATAGCGATTGGAGTCGTAGTCAAGGCTATCCAAGACTAATAGATATCCAATTTTTGGCATGATCAGGAAACAAATCCAATGATCACCGCAACAATAGATCGTATTCGTTAGTATGTCATCTATATTTACGATCGACGAGAGGAAGGTAGTGGTCGAACTTACTCGAAGTGGTAAGGCGCGTAAATGGCGTGACAATCCTGCCATTCCCTGAAGCACCTGTAAATATAACCTGCAACTCGACCCCTAGCTTTTGTCCTCATGGTGTCCTTCGGTTCTTGTAACTCTTGTGGTGTCTTATCCTTATATATCTTGTCTTTCTCATTTATCCGGGCTTGATCGCACTTTGATTGATCAAGCTCGGATTGAGATATCCAACCTTCCAATCGGGTCTGTCGTATCTCTTCTTTTGAAATGTTGAATTCAAGCTACATTAAAAGCAAAAGGGAGTGTGTAACATGTACTTGCAAAAAGTATGAGACAAGAAAAAGATGGATGGAGGCACTTACATGCACCACAAGGTTACGAAGGTCGTGTCCATCTCGCCGAGGCGAAACATAGTGTGGATATCATTGAAATATAGTCCAAGGACCGAATCACCGCTATCGTTGAACACGTCCCTCGGAAGCTTACAGGTGATCATATCCACTCCTTCTTTCGCTGCCGCTACATACCAGTCATGCAGCTTCTGCATCTCCCACGGTAGGTTTGACAACATGGTTTTAGATACGAGGGGTTTGCCAAAGATGAAATTTGGGAAGTCCTCATTCTCGTCACGACCCTCAAATATGTCATCATCGTAATGTACCAATTGACGAGGTTCCGTGATTGGCTGCACGGGTCCCTTCCTCATTCGCTCCAAGTATTTCGTGACATGTTCCGGTTGCGGCTTTGACGGATCCACCCCGCGAGCGTAATCATCCTAGGAATTACAGGAGTAAACTCCTTCCGAAGAGGCTCGATAAGCCGAGGCTCTTCATCCAAGGCTAGGGTTTCAGCTTCGGCTCGATAGAGGAGATACATTGCCCTTCCGGCTCGACAAGAGGCACTATTTGTTGCTCGAGGGTCCTCATAGCCGTGTACTTGTGGCGGTTTCTTGCTGCGGGCTGTCCGCGAGTATAGGACTCATAACCGCTTCATGTCCTTGTTCAGCTTGTTCCTTAGCGGCTGAAGCAGCACCCGACAAAGGAGACGGTTCTCCTGCTCCAGCTTCATGCCCCGTGAATTGTTGACTCTCATGAACCGATCCGTGTCCGGACAAGGGGAGGGGAAACTCGTGGTTCCGAGAGCACAACCTCACGACGTTTCCACATGATGAACGAACCGATAGCATCATGTAGAGTTATAATCCCCGCGTCGGGTATGGGACACTCAATCTCGTGCTCCTCACATCCTTGGTTGACCTCCTCGACGGTAACACGGACGTACCGGGTGGAATATCCATGTTGTGGAGTGTTCGTCCCGGAAGTGCTCTACCAGTTGCAACCTTCATGGTCTTTCCCTTGTAACCAAACGGCATATGCAGCTCACAAGGACATTCTTGCGTTATCACTTCCCCTTCTAACGGGGAGGTAAAGCTAGGCGAAGTGGTTGGGACAAGTAGGAGTCATACTGGGGATACTTCCACTTCGCAGGTCAGCTTGGTACATCTCCATCTGTCTCCTCCACTCTTCCTTGTCCCTCTCCTCCTTATCTTTCTTGTGAAATTTATGTTTTTTGTACAACGAGGCGGAAGAGCTAGAGGAGAAACCCTCTTTCCAAGTTGCCTTGGAGGACACTGCTCGCACCCGCCCGCCATGCTCTTTGGTCCCCACGATAAGAGAGAGTTGGTCTCCGTGATATTCGGATTGAATAACACCAGACTGCGTCTGCGACTTGATGTCACCCGTCAATTGCTGGATAACTTGCGCCGATTCCACGTCCATCGGAATAATCTCCCCATTTTCATCCATTTTAGAGTGCGCACGGACCCAATTTTTGGCACGCGGCTCGAGGCCCTCTAGTGGATCAGGCTTCCTTCAAGCACGGAGCTTTTCTTCCATCGCCTTCCACTCCGGAATCTTTTTCTTGTAGCCGCCGGGGCCCAAGTGTGGCTTGTACTTATTTTTTCTGTTCAGCTCTAACATGTTTGCACTAAGGTCCTTGGCAGGCCCAGCTGTCTTCTGCTGAACAAATTCTTCCCAGTCCTGTGGACTTATTTGACCATAATCGTCAAAGGGTGTTATGCCACGTTTCACGTAACGGCAGTTTAGTCGGGACCTCCATTCTCAAAAGATATGTGACATTGCGGTCAGCGTTGCCTTCTTGGCTTTCTCGAGGTCCGCTGGTGGGAAGAGAATGTGTGATCTAACGGCATTCCACATTTCCTCTTTACGCTCTTGAGGAACCAGCTTCCATTCGGTCCAGGTTATTTTGCATTTCTCCCCGACAACAACACCACAACGATTCTGCCATTTTGCATGGACACCCATTGGTTCAACAGGCTCCCGGTCGGCGGGGTCTAGTGTTGTCACCTCATATGTGCCCTCAGCCTTGTTCGCGGACCGTTTACCCCCACGCTTGCGCTTTCGGGGACTCATGGACCGGTATGTTTTCCGTTTGCTCCTCATGAGGTGTGTCTTCGCAAGCCATGGAATGTGTCGCTTGTGCGGCCAAGGCACGACGAACACTTCGTCGAGGAACCTACCATATAAAGAATCATTGAAGCTCGGTAATATGCTAATACGGGAAACTTGAAATATTTAAACAAAGAATGACATTTCACGTGATACCTCTTCCGAGGGCACGTAATCTGGGTCCTCATTAATACCCCTAGGTTCACGACGCTGGGGGGGTGAGGATCCTCTGGTTCTTCCCATTGTCCACTTGATGAGGAGCTTTCATGGTTCATATTCACAACATCCTCCCGTGTATGCTGGATCGGGGGCTGTCCGCCATTATAGGATTTGATACCTTTAGCGATACAATAAAAAGATTTAGTAGAAAACAATTAGAGGAAAGAGTTAAAATTGAGAAAAGATGATAGAAAAGGATTATTACAGGAAAGAGCTAAAATAGAGTTAGCATTGGCATCGAACATGGATAGCATCGGGATCAAATAGAAGAAGAGGAAGACGAGATAGAAGGACATACAATGTAGAACACTTTCATAAGAAAGGCAGGTGCACACTATGCAATGCATACCACAATTTATACGACCTCGAGGTAAATAGGTCAGGATACTTGGGTATCCTCCGGAAAATCAAATATAATGTGCCATACACATCACAAAGATGATCCGGAGAATACCCAAACATCCGACCATGTCTACCTAAGGTCGTACGAGTTGCGGTATGTCTTGCATTTTATTGTACCAACCTTCCTAATGAAAGACACCCTACATTCTATATTCTTCTACCCCATCTTTCCGTTCTCCTAAATATGCAAATGCTTATCAAGAGTCATTGTCATATGCCAAAAAGTTAGAATTTTTTTTTGAAGACTTAGTTGAAAATATATTTTTCCAAGAAAATGAGTACATTCCATGGCATCGGAATGGGGAAGAAGAGGATGCAGCTGAGGAGGATGAACATACAATGTAGAACACTTTCATAAGAAAGGCAGGTGCACACTATGCAATGCATACCACAATTTATACGACCTCGAGGTAGATAGGTCAGGATACTTGGGTATCCTCCGGAAAATCAAATATAATGTGCCATACACATCACAAAGATGATCCGGAGAATACCCAAGCATCCGACCATGTCTACCCAGTGTCGTACGAGTTGCGGTATGTCTTGCATTTTATTGTACCAACCTTCCTAATGAAAGACACCCTACATTCTATATTGATCCCCCAGCTACCTCCTCTTCTATCAACAATCATCATCTGCCAAAAAGATAGGATTTTTTGCTCTCGGTGCGGGTTGCCGAATCAACGGCCATCCAACGCTATCGTTAAGGTCATCGACTCGTATGTCAACATGTTTCCAACATCCGAGGATACGGTCCATACTGCCACACTCATCTCACTTTGCCCGCTTTCATCATCGAGCATGGCTAGACCATAAAAAGAGAGGAAAGAAAAGAGAGGAAGAGAGGATAAAAGAGAGGAAATAGAGGAAGAAAGGAGAAAGAGAGTGAGAGAGAGAGGAAAAGAGAGTAAGAGAGGAAAGAGATGAGAAATCAGCACTTAAAATAAATACTTTGTCTTATAATCCATGTGCTGATTTAGCTAGAGAGTGTGAGAGAGAGGAAAAGATAGGAAATAGAGGAGAAAAAGAGAAAAGAGAGGAGAGGAAAGGGAGGAGAAAATAGTTTTTATTTGAAAAAAAAATGGTCTAGCCATGAAAAAGAGGAGAAAAGAGAGGAAGAGAGGAGAAAAGAGAGGAAATAGAGGAAGAGAGGAGAAAAGAGAGTAAGAGAGGAAAGAGATGAGAAAACAGGTGGGTAATGTATAATTCGGATAGCCACGGTAGATAGGTGGCCAATTTTATACCATCGGTTTAGCCACGATAGATAGGTGGCAAATGCATACACAACAATCATGAGATAATATAGCATGCAGAATATAGCAGGCTGCAACCAACGACAACTAGAGATAATATAGCAGGCAGAATATAGCAGGCAGTGTACAAGTAGGGATAATATAGCAGGCAAAATAAGCACAAAAAGTGCTTCCAGTTTTAACAGGGAGGGCTCCTTTCAGATAACAGGGTAGCAGCAAGAGCATACGCAGCAAGCAACAAAATATTATACCACTCAAAATAGGACAATTAGATTCATGTAAAAAAACCAACGTCATGCTGTAAACTACCAAAAACCCACCAGCTTGGCAACATTTCCACCAATAGGACAATTATATTTCAGAACCTATAAAGGATATGTTGAGTAAACACAACCTATATCTCATGTCATAAATCACCAGAAAAAATAAACCAGCATGCAAGCCATCAAATTCATTAGTGTATCCCAAATTCTGTTCTGTTTTTTCTCCATTGTTATGCTACGGAATCTTCAGATAATCAGGTATGAAAAAACAGAATGAATTTTGCATTTGTGTCGCTTATGTCACATAATGAGAAATATTATTTGTTTTTGTTTCCCTGTAGGTGAAAAACACCATGCACCCAAAATCGTCAAAAAAGTTCAGAATAAGTAAATCCCTGAGATCAAAGAAAAAAGAAATAGGGGCTGCTCTCAATACTTCATATTTACAGGTAATATATTTCTCATAGATACTTAGTCATGATTTCTCCTATTTTTGATCACAGGATGAATCTAATCTAGAGAGACAAGCAAATTATTTAGACAATGAGGTACTTTTCAATACTGAAAAAGGTATCAAATTACAAAATGAACTGTTGCAACATTCTTTTTTTTTTACCCAGGAACAGAAAAACACAACTCGGAGAGGAAAAACAGGACCACAACTCCGGAAGAATATCAAACAGAAAATTGCCTAATATTTGTTTCCCTGTTATTGTTCGACACGAGACTATATTTTGCATAATAATTATAAGGAAAATGAAGATATTATCGACCTAACAGATTGTAACGAAGAGAATAACAAGGTGAACAACAAACAAGTGCAATTAGAAGAGGACAAGGACAAGGATAATGTACCCTTGCAGAAAGAATAATCAACCACCTAGCATCTCAAAGAGAAACAACAACATTCTGTTCTGTTTTTTCTCCATAACAATCAACCACCTAGCATCTCAAATGTAGCATAACAATCAACCACCTAGCATCTCAAATGTAGCATAACAATCAACCACGGAGGGGAAGAGGGGGACGGGGGATACCGGATACGCAGAGAGGGGGAGCTTGTTGAAGGGGAGGGGACGACGACGGTCGTCGGCGAGGAGAGGAGCGCGCGACCGGAGAGGAGCTCTCGGGCGGCGCGAGAGGAGGTCCAGCGAGCGCGCGCGGAGGACCTCGCAGGCAGAGAGGAGCTCGGGCGGGCTCGTCGGAGAGCTCGAGGCCGGCGCGAGAGGAGGTCCGAGCGGGCACGCGTGGACGAGCTCGTGGGCGGAGAGGAGCTCGGGCGGGCTCGTCGGAGAGCTCGGGCCGGCGCAGAGGAGGTCCAGCGGGCACGCGCAGAGGAGCTCGTGGGCGGAGAGGAGCTCGGGCGGGCTCGTCGGAGAGCTCGGGCCGGCGCGAGAGGTCCGGCGGACACGCGCGGAGGAGCTCGCGGGCGGATCCGACGCGCGGGGAGGAGCTCGGGCGTGGATGAGCTCAAAGGCGGGGCGAGGAGGAGATCCGGCACGCGGCGAGGAGCTCGGGCGGGGCGGGGAGGAGCTCCGGCGGGGAGGAGCTCGGGCGGGGAGGAGCTCGAGCGGGCGGGGAGGAGCTCCGGCGGGGAGGAGCACGAGGGCGGCGCGCAGCTGGGCGGCGCGATCGGGCGGGGAGGAGCTCGGGCGGGGCGGGGAGGAGCTCGAGCGGGGAGGAGCACGAGGGCGGCGCGAGTAGGGCGGCCTCGGCGGCGTCGGTTTGCGGCGCCAAGGGTTAGGGTTTGGGGACCGGGCAACCTGTCCCTTTTATACGCCCGCATCGGCCACGGTTCGAGATTTGTGGGTGGGTCCCACATGTCGGTGGGACAACAACAATAGCCACGGCTGAAGTCGATTCCAACCGTGGCTATTGATCACCCACCGACACTCGGGGCCCGCATGACGAGTGAGACAACCAATAGCCACGGTTGCTCCCGAAACCAACCGTGGCTATTGTTTCCTCCGACCCCACTTGTCATTGAGTGTTTATTTTTTTCTTGTGTAATTTTTCTTTTACATCTTCAATTTTTATTCTAAAAACTATAATGACTTTGCACCTAATTTTTGGCATGTCACTTTTTCGAGTTGTTTACAAACACATATGTATTTTTTGTTTTTTCTACTCCATTACTTATTAATATAATATTTCGTCTATAAAATTGTTTTTCTTCACTTTTACATGACCCAAATATTTCCAAAAATTCTAACAAAATTACAGTAGATTTTAATTTGTATGACAGATGTGTGTGCCAATTTTCAATCCAAAAATAATTAAAATTGTGGAGATATAAAAAATCAAATGACACCATGTTTTTTCTATTATTTTGCACATTTATCATTTGCAAACTATAAGCCCGTTTGACCTACATTTTGGCATGCCATCTGTTTCCCGAGCATTCGAACTCACTTATATTTTTTTAAAGATTTTTACAAAAAAAGTAGTTCAAATGGGACTATGCGTCTCGAGTGAGGGGAGTTTTGTACTGAAACTCATGTTGTTTGGTACCAAACATATTTATATATTTTAAAAAATTGAACCAAAAATTCCACGTGTGTGTTTATTAATGGCATGCATACCGACCGAATGTTGAGGTCAAAATCGATACGGTTTATGAAATAAAAATGATTAAATAAATGTCAAAACGTACCCTAAGTAAATTTGAAGAAAATTCAATAAAATAGTTTGGAGATTCTAACAAAACAAAGTGGAAATGGATCGATTGGAATTTTATACAAATTTAGAAACAAGAATCGAGTAAATTTGGACAATATTTGAATTCTATATACAGATACGTGTTTTAAAATTTAAATAGAAATTAAGAAAAAACACAACCTAAATGAACTAGTGGATGAACTACTAATGGGCCTCATATTAAGAGTGAGGCCCAAATCACTATTGTTATTTTAAAATATATTATTTAATTGATTTATATTGTCTAAAAATAATTAAAAAATTACTATATTACACTTAAAAATGTATAGATACAAATTTTAAAATTTATATCTAAAGAGTAAATGTTTTTTAAAATTTTAAATTATACCTTGTTATTTTTTTGATTTCAAATAAAAATTGAATCTAAACATTATTTATTCAATATTTTAACTCAAGTATATATATACAAATTTTGAAATTTAAATCTAAATGTATAAATAAATTTTAAATTTTAAATCTAAAGAGTAAATGTTGTTTAAAATTTTTAATTATACCTTGCTATTTTTAAGATTTCAAGTAAAAATTGACCCTAAATATTATTTATTCAATATTTTAAATCAATATATATACAAACTTTAAAATTTAAAACTAAATGTATAAATAAATTTAAAAAATTTTGGCCCACGGGCCCAATTAACACAATCAAGGCCTAAGGCCCACGGGGCACGAGATCAAGGACCAAGCACAAACAGATGGCCCAATAGCACAGCGAGCCCATAATATCGATAACGTCGAAGCCTTGTGCGGAGTGGCGCTTATAAGCCGGCACGGACGACATTAGGCGGGCGAGGTGGTACTAAACCCTCGCCCGTCGCGAACCGGCCTAACTATAGCCACGGTTGACTTCTTCAACTGTGGCTATTGTCGGTTTATAATAGCCACGGTTGAAGAAGTCAACCGTGGCTATAACTGAGGTTGTGAAATTTAATATTTTTTAAATTGTGAAATTATTTAATTGTTGATAATTTAATTTATGTGGCTGAAAATTATTAACAGGTAGACTTATTAAATATTTATTAGCAAGTTTTAGATAATTGTTAAATGGGGTTATTTAAAAGAATATTAACAGGTAGACTTAGATAATTATTAACAGGTAGATTTAGATAATTGATTTAAGTGGCAGAAAAATAATTAACAATTTATTAAATCCATTAACGTTGTTGAAAATAAATAGAATATTATTAATTTAATTAAAGTAGCTGAAAAATTATTTAAAACTTGTTAAATTGTGAAAAGTGACAGAAAAAATGAAAAGGTTATTAAATTCATTTATTTTGCTCAAAATTCACTAAAATATTATTAAATTAATTACGATTGCTGAAACATATATATCTCGAGTACATCATAGGTACATCGCAATGAAATAATAAAGGTACATTATCCTTGAACGATTTTTCCTTCGCAATGCAGTGCGTTGGTATGGCATTCCTTGATACGATAGTTTTGCTTCAATGACTTTAAATTTTTTCGGATCCACGAATAATGGAACTTCATCATACTCGATTGTATGCATCTTGATCGTCGACCCCATCCACTCCAAGTATTCTTTGTTTACCGGGAATAACAATGTGCTTCTTCTCATCCTTTGGATCGAGTATATAGAACACTTGTTCTCATTACCTTAGCAAGTATCCACGGGTCATCTTTATAACCTACATTCTTCGGATCGACGACGGTTAACCCGTATTCATCGACCTCCACCCCACCCGAGTGTTTGACCCATTTGCATTTGAAGACAGAACTTGTAAATCTGGTCCATAGTTCAGCTCCCAAATTTCCTCTATGTACCCATAATATGAGGTGTAATTGTTATCGTCATCAAGGGCTTCAACTCGAACTCCATTGTTTTGACACTTACTTTTCGTGTCCTTCTTTGAAGTGTGAAAAGTAAAACCATTAATGTCGTACGCCCGATAAGTCACCACAGTCTTTGAAGGTCGGGCAGCTAAGATTCTCAACATTTTCTCATCTATCGAGTCTCCACGTGGAAGATCTTGACTCTCGAACCATGATGTGAAAGTTTTCTTGTGAACTCGTACTAACCATGCACCGCTTTTGCCCCGAACATTGTTTAGTTCAAGCTCCTCAATGTGTTTTGCGAAATACGGGGCAACAATACGTGATTGTTGCAGTACGAGTAAAATGGGCTTTGTCAACTCGTTTATATTCGCGGTCGGTGAATGATTTTCGTCCTCGTATACCTTTTTCACTTAACCTTCCCTCATGACGAGACACGGGTACACCAATAGATCGACCGTCTTTAATATAATCTGCACAACACTCAATAATCTCCTCGGTGGTGTAGCCCTCAATCATTGAACCCTCCGGATGACAACGAGTACGTACATAGCGTTTCATAACATACATGAACCTCTCGTAGGGGAACATATGATGCATGTAGACGGGACCCAAAGCAGATATCTGGTCAACAATATGAAGCATGAAGTGTTCCATAGTATCAAAATAGGATGGCGGAAAGCACATTTCGAGCATGCACATTGTTTCCTTTATGTGGGTTCGTAGGTTATCCAACTCATGTTTATTGATCACCTTCTTTGAGACCGCGTTCCGAAGTAGCACGGACGAGTGATAGTCAACTTCAACCATTCGGATTTCTCGGTTCGATAGCGATAGCCGAAACACCGAAAGTAGTGTGTGACAGTCATGAGTGTTGTAACCACTTATCTTTAAGTCTTTCATGTCTACGAGATTTTGGACATTCGATGAGAAACCGGTCGGTGCTTTAATCCCGTGTAGACACTTCAAGAACGCTATTTTCTCCTCACGCGTTAGGGTGTAGCGAGCGAGCGGGAGGTAGTACTTTCCGTTCGCTCTTTCTTGCGGATGGAGCTCCGGCCTAATATTCATCTCTACAAGGTCTCTACGTGCGTTCAGTCCATCCTTTGTCTTACCGGGTAGGTCAAGTATAAGGCCGGTAGTGTCTGTCAAATACACCTTTCCCAATGTGCATCCGATCAAATGCATGAGTCACTTCCAATTCTTCCCAGTACTCGAGATATCCGTAGAATATAGAAAGCTTCTTATACGGCGTTGCAGCTTTTGACTTTGCAACTCCCTTCACGGCCTTTCCAAATGTAGCTTTAATGTTTTTTGTCTTACCAAAGACATCCCTAGAGGTCCAACGTCGAGGTTCTTCGCCGATCTCAATCGTACCATCAAATTGTTTGGCCATCCGTCGATACGGGTGGCTCCGATGTAAGAATCGACGATCTCGAGTGTACACTGTCTTCTTGGATGATGGAAGATACACGTGTGATGTATCGTCAACACAAACAAAGCATGCCTCCTTCACCTGCCCGAAAGCGCCCTTAACGCCGGGAATCGATTACGGTCACGAAAATGATCGCTTTCAACGTGAAGTAGTCTCTTCGGTGCTCATCCCACATACGCACACCTTCCAACCATAGTTTCCGCATGTCTTCAAACAGTGGTTCCGAGGAAGACATCTATGTCGTTCCCGGGTTCTTTCGGTCCGGATATAAGAATGGACAATAATATGTACTTCCTCTTGTGGCACAACCATGGGGGAGGTTGAACATTGTTAGCAGCACGGGCCAAACGCTGCGAACGTTCCTCGTCATACCAAAAGGGTTCATTCCATCTGTACTCAATGCAAACCTTATATTTCTTGGCTCGTGCGAGAAGTCGTCACGGTGGTTACGATCGAAGTTTTTCCACCGGGTTCCATCCGATGGATGACTCAGCTTATTAGGGTCCCTCTTACGTGTATGCCATGTCATCGGTTCAGCATCTCTTGGGTTGGCAAATATCCGTCTTATGCGATCGACCACCGGTAGGTACCACATGACCAAGGCTGGAACCTTACTATCATCGTCGCTACCATTGACGATCATCGCTTTTCTTCCTCTTCCTGTCATTCTTTCCCCTCTTATTAGTTGTGTCTACATCATAGTCCTCATTCGTCTTGTAACGACTTCGTTTGCACCTTGGGCATCTCACGAGGTCCTTGAACTCCTCCCCGGTATAATATACAATGATTTGGACATGCGTGGATTTTTTGCACACCCGAGTGACATTGGAGATATCAGTCTCTTAGCATAGTACGTGTTTTTTGGTAACAAGTTTGGCTTTGGCGAGTGTATCCGAAAGAAGATCCAACAATTCATTGAAACGGCATCCGACCACCCATGGATGGCCTTCGGTTTCATGAGTTCGAGAACTGTACGTAACACAGTATTCTCTTTAGAACATCCCTTGGACTCCTCAAACAATAAATCCTTTGATGCCTTCTCTATCGTTGCAAAGTTATCAAGCCCTCTTGTTGTCCTTGCATTGAGTAAAACTTACGGCTCAACATGACATAACAATTCCTCAACATCAAAATCAGTACATTGTTCTTCTTCGACATGAAAATCAAAAGCTCGTCAACTTTGACAAACTGTTCTTCTTCAACTTCAATCGGCTGCAACTCAACTTCGACCGCCTTGTCTTCTCCATGCTTTGTCCACCTCGTATAATTCTCCAGGAAACCCCTCCTCACTAAGTGAGATTTGATTACAAGTGTATCGGTCCACAATTTTTGATTCTTGCAGTCCACGCATGGACAATATATTTCTTGTCTTCCTAGACGCTTAGCATGCTCGACAGCTCTCTTGAGAAATACATCGACTTGACCTCGAAATATGCACTTAATCTTGACTCTTCGTACATCCATGTTTTGTCCATCTAAACAAGCATTACGCGAATATTAATTATAATAAAATAATTACTAAATCAAATAATTACCAAGTATGAATATTAAGTATTTATAGAAAATATAAGGAAACTAATATATTGCATAACATAATGTGCTAGAATTAATAATTATTAAATAATTACTAAATAATCTATTTACCATTATGAATATTATATATTTATAGAAAATATAAGGGAACTAATATATTGCATAAGACAATGTGCTATCATATATAAAAACCCACTATACAAATTATTATTAATTGACTGGAATCTTTTAATAATTAAACCGTGCTCAAGAGAGCATAAAGTAGATCTTGAATTGATTGACATGAAAAAGGCTTGTAAGACATGATTTTTTTGTATGCAACACAAGCACATGATATATGAGTTTATTATACACAACTCAAACCAACAACAAACCTACAAACATGAAGGAATTTGACAAATCGAAATCAAAACCTAGGTCAAATGGTAATCCAAAATTCTCCATGATTACAACACTATAGCAACAAATAATAGATGGGATGAGTTTCCCTTACCATGGAGAACAAATTTCTGCAAAAAAACGAGATCAAAACCTTCCCCCTCGGTTTTCATTTTTTTGCTCAATTTTCGAGCCGCCACACTTGGATCGAGCTCCTGTTCGTCCGAACGTGGCTTTTATACTTGTGCAAAACAATAGCCACGGTCTACTTCTTCAACCGTGGCTATAGATGAAACTATAGCCACGGTTGGTGACGTGGACCGTGGCTATTGGCGCAGAGCCACTATAGCCACGGTTCACAAAGCCAACCGTGGCTATAGTGGCATCTATAGCCACGGTCCAAGAGCACAGTAGCCCGCACCCAACTATAGCCACGGTCAATTTTGCTTGCCGTGGCTATAGGGTTTTTGGGCTACGTGGCTACAGTGAGTTATTGTTATAGTATCAAGATATTTGTAGATGCAAAAAAAAAAAAACAAATCAGCTTAAGAGCATATCCGATCCTATCCCGTGAGTCCTATGGTTAGATAAATACATCCAAGCCTGGAAGTATTCTACAGCTCTTTCTACGATGTGGGGGAATTTTCAGAAGTGTAAACAGAGAGAAGATGATGAATTGGCTTTCCTAGATGCCCTATACGATGGTGATAGCAGATCAAGCAAACCTGCTCGTATACATACATCCATCCTCACAGGAAAGATGTATGTATCAGAAGTTCTGGAGGGGCATGAACTAATATGCAAGCGAGATTGGCGTATGGAAAAGTTCATCTTTCATAGATTCGTCAAATGCATCAGAGATAAGAACCTCCTGAAAGATACAAGAAACGTCTCTGTGGAAGAACAGGTAGCTATATTTTTGTACGCTGTTTCAAAAAATTCGAGTAATCGTACACTTCAAGGACGATTTCAGCATAGCGGTGAGACTATAAGTCGCCACTTCAGAGCGGTTCTCAATGCAATCATTCAATTATCAAGAAATTTGATACAATTACCTCCAATTAATATTCCCTTCAAGGTTTCGAGTAATAAAAAAGTCATGCCGTACTTCAAGGTAAAGATCTAGTAGCTCTAAGAAAGCATGGTGCTTGGTGGAACAAATATGGTCCTTTTGATCTAATTCTTTTTTCCCCTTATAACTATAGGATTGTATTGGTGCAATTGATGGAACACACATTCCTATTAGCATAGCTCCCAAGTTACAAGATCCATACCGCAATCGGAAAGGAACATTGTCACAAAATGTCATGGTTGCATGTGATTTTGATAATCGTTTTGTCCATGTTAGTGCTGGATGGGAAGGTTCAGCTTCTGATGCTCGAGTTATGCAAGATGCACTAGAGCACAATTTCTATGTGCCTGAAGGAAAATTTTATTTGGTCGATGCAGGGTATGCAAATACACCCCATTTCATTGCACCCTACAGAAATGTTCGATACCATTTGCAGGAACAAGCTCGAAGCAATCGAAGGCCCCAAACTCCTCAAGAGCTATTTAATCTTAGGCATGCACAACTTCGTAATCATGTTGAGCGTATTATTGGTGTTCTCAAGATGCGTTTTCCAATATTGAAATGTGCTTCGTATCACCCCATTGAATCCCAGGCAGAAATTGTGATAGCATGTTGCGCTCTTCACAATTTTATTTGTAATAATAATGGAGTTGAACAGTGGCTCGAGCAGGTTGATTCAGATATTGATCCAAAGGATATTGTTGATGTTCCAGGTGGAGATCACAACTATAGAAGTGACGTACAATATCTCAATGAGCGGCGAGCACTCGGCAATGCAAAAGGGACAGAATTGCTGAAGCAATGTGGAAAGACTACAATGAATATCTGCAACGCTATCAAAGAAGTGATATATAATGCCATTGTATTTTTTTATACTATGTATATCTGTAGCTAAAATAAGAAGTCATATTATTTATCTGTAGCTATAGAAATAAATGATGCTTTAATAAATATAGTTTGCGTTGTGGTTTGCTCGAGTACTAGTACTGTAATATATGGTTATGATAATGTTAAAATAAGAAGCCATATAATTTATTTATCAAATAGTATGACATGACATTGCTACATCACCTCTTAAAAGAAAAAAATTTCTCAGATGAATGAGATAACAATTAAAAACTGTTCTGGACTATGACGCAAGACAATGGACTAAAAAAATATATGATAGAAAATGAAACAAATGTCTACTAAACACATCACTTCAGAGTTCATGGCCCACCACTTCTTTGAGGAGCTCCACGAGGATAGCATACTGCACTGTCATGAATGTTTCACGGTGTAGTCTGTCTTTTGTAAGATATGCAATGACCTTCACCATATCTGCTGGTGTTAGGATGCTTAACTGTTCCAGTTTAACAATGCACCTAGCCATGGAGTAAGGATCATTATTGGGGTCATTCTTTTCCATCTGAGCAATTTTAATTTCTCTGTAGCTCTCAATTTGCTTCGCCTTCATCTCTTTATAGCTCTGAAGCTCCTCTTTCCTAATGGCTACAAGATTTTCAAGCATAGCATCCTTGATTCTCTTGGCCTTCCCTTTGTCAGCACCATCACTAGTTGCTTTTCCGTTATGAGGCTCCTCTCTCCGAGGTGATTCTCTTCTCATTTGATCTCTTTCAACTGAACTAGGAACATCATCATACAAAGAAAAGTCATTGTGTTGGTACTGGCTGTCTTCCATACCATTATAGTGGTCATGTAACTCATCCTCCAAAGTAGGGTCATTACGAGTTATGTTTGCACTAGGCGCTTCCATACCAGCACTTACAACTTGTTCATAGAGGCTCCCATGCTGAGAAAAAGATGGTGAGCTATAGCTTTCTATATTTTCTACATACTTGTCTGTAGTTCTTTTGCAGTTCTTTCCATCTGCTATTTTACCTGAAGTAATAACAAAAGAAGCAATGTAATGAAAGGAGTGGAAAAGCAATATGATAAAAAAGTAGTAACTTACAACATACCTTCATATATTTCATATAAATCATCATAGTACGGGAATGCCTTATATCTCCATTTTTGCAGATGTGGGGGTAATTCATTCCACTTCTCATCAAGTGCTGTTGGCACTCCTTTGTCAGGATTCCAACCAAATCCACTTTTTGATACAACTGACTTCACACTGCTGTGATCTTTCTTGAGCCTTTGTTCCCTATCTTTAAGTTGCTGCATAGTAAAATTTGCTCCAACATACTTTGCATTGATACGTTTTATCATATTGTTCCATCCTTCTTTGGTCCATCCATTCTGACCACGGAATTTTGCTGCATCGGCGTACTCTTTCATCATCGACACAAGGAAATTAGTTTGACCAACTGTCCAATTAGCTCTAGTTTTTTTACCTACAAGAAGACAAAAGTTCAGATCATATTTGTAGACATGCATTGCACTAATGGCCTGGCTTAATTACCAAAATTACAAGACGTGTGTTGTTCTGCCCAATTAAGCATGAGCTGCATGTCGACTGCAATAAAAAATAATACATGCAACAATCCTATTGTATGTACCAATCAATCTAACGACCAAATCATATTTCTCCACTATCTTATTTCTTGGATGAGACAACTGCCTGATTCTGTCTAAGCATAAGCATAAGTCGAAAAGGAACTAGTTAACTAAGCAAATTTTCACATGAGCTCAACAGCTGTTAATAACTTTGCTTAGCCCACATGCGTCCAAATACAGGATAAAGTTTGGAAAGCACAACGTTTTAAATCTGAAGGAGTTCTGCATGTGCAGGACATTCTTCTTCCCATCTCTTGGATTACGCAAGTCATAGGCAAGATTCGGCCACGGTTGTCGGACATTGGGATACTGGACCCTAGCTATCGTCATTGCAGCCTAGCCAAGCACCAGGTCTGCCGGTGAACAACACTGAAAATCAAAATCGAATTGGAAGAAACCGATCTGAATCACGCACCTTTCTTGGGCGAGGAACCTTTCTTTGGTGAGGAACCTTTCTTTGGTGAGGAACGCTTTCTTTTTCAGTCCCGTGACTATCTTCCTCCATGGCCATGCCTACAGGAGGTACACGGAGGAGTCCCAAGAAGGGCAGATGAGAAAGACGAATAGATCGGGAGGAAGAGGACAGGGCCACGACGTCACCTCGGTTTATAAAAAAGAAGTCAAGACTGGATTTTTGTAAACTGCAAAAATACGGTGGTTTCAACAAAACTGCGGTTAATGAAAAATCGGTTTTTATCATATCCAAACGCCTCAAAGTTTTGTAAACTGAGGTATTTCTGAAAAACCATGGTATTACCTAAAAACCAGGAAAAAACTTTGTTGCCAAACAGGCCCTTAGGTCCTGTTTGGGTGTTATAGTTTCTCAAAACCAAAGGATTAAGAAACTATGGTTTTAGAAGCCATTGTCAAGCAAAACCATGGTTTAGAAAAAAGAGGTCAGGAGTGAAGTTTTTAAAACTCCAAAATAGTTGCACTTTTACCAATACCATGGTTTTTAAAACTGCAAAACCTGTTACATCCAAACACCTCCATACCTCATAAAACCAAAGTATTTTGCAAAACTGTAGTATTCTTACAAAACTCCAAAAATACTTTGTATCCAAACAGGGATCGTGCAATTGACTTTAAAAATAGGGTTAACCACACAATTGTCCCTTTCTAATTCAAGTAAAAAACATTTCAATTTCAGTTCAGCTCTTTTATGTTTGAACACTCAACATTGTTAAGTAAAAAAATATGGTCTATTACCACTGTATTCCTTGTATATACTGCAGGCTATCCCGATCTTCAGTTAGCACACTTTAAGGTTTGTGCATGACGGGACGAACGGCCTATGTGACCTGGAGGGACATTTAGTGTGACACATGGTAGTCTATGATTGGTGTGTCAGAAATCAAGTTTGATTCAAATCATCAAGTATATTTTTCTCACAAGTTGGAGCTCTGTTTTTTATTTCGTTTCAAACATTATTCCTTACAATTAATACAACAAAAATGAGATCTCACATCATGTATTATTTAAATTTTAAAATTTTTTTAATTTTTAAAACCTTTATTTGTTTCAGCACTTAAAATCACTTGCTCCAACTTTGCAAATCATATGTTCTAGTATTTGAACATGAATGTTCCTCTAGTTATGAAGACTTGTTTCAGCAAAATTTATATTTTCATTTCTATTTGTAATTGTTCTATTGAAAATCAATTATTCAAGTCGAAAAATTATACGCTGGCAGTTTTCTTTTAGTCGAAAGAAGAATTATATTAATATATATAGTTGAGTATATATTCAAGTTATAAGCACTCTATAAACTAAAGAGATTACATCCGATAGCACTCAACATGAGCTCCAAAACTCAATTACAAACCTGTGTGATGCTCCGTATGAATGACTGCACAGGCAAGTGATCTTCGTGCGCCATAGATGGCTCAACCAGAAGTAGTGCCACAGCCTAATGAATGGTAGTCAACATTCCTGTATCTGTATCAAATTATTTTGAAAAAGAACGTATCAATGTGTGTGTATCAGTCCGATACTGATACTATCCGTAGCGGTGCTGCATAGCTCCACTCTTCTTCCTCTCTTATATTTCACCATCCATCCCTAGGGAGCGCCTACCCAAAAAGGCAAGACGGTAGATGTTGCATAACACTTTTTTTGTCCATGATTCTAGTAGTGAAAAATCATTCATTCATAATTGCAACTCAATTGGTGCAGTAATACAAATGTTAAGTATAAACATTTGAAATATTAATGTTCAAATGAAATAATAATTAACAAATAATAATTGTGGCCTATATTAATAACAGAGTTTCTCAAGAAAAAAAATGGATCACCTTTTTATGGGTCATATGTAAACATGTCCAAATGGGCCATGCCAAGTGGACCGGCCCGGCACGAGGCTTCGTGCCGTGCTTGGGCCGAGGCCTCAGCTGACGGGCGGCACGGCACGGTCCGTTTATGAGTATGGCCTATTAGTTGCCTATCAATGTAAAAGTAGAATAGAACTTTCTAAGTGAAACAAAGATGATTGTTGGTCTAGTGGTGAAGCTTCTTGCTCTCAACCAACAGATTCAAGGTTTGAATCCCACCTCCACCCATTTCCACCTTGATTTTGCAATTGTTTACACCGATATGCTAAATGGACCGCTGTTATATACTAGGCCGACGTGCCTAACGGACCGGCCCGACACGGCTAGCCATTTTCGTGCCGTGTCGTGGGCCGACGGCCGGGCACGTGGCCGCCCGGCCCGAAATGAATTTCGTGTTGTGCCAGCCTGAAACTAACCTTAAAACGGGCCGTGCCTTTCCGTGTCTGGGCCGGACCGTGCCGGGCGATCCGTTTGGATATGTTTAGTCATATGCACCCTATAGGTTTTAGCCATTTCTGCTAATATGGGCTGCAAAAAATGCTAAAAGAATGACTATTTCCTCACCGTCGGCTCGCTGAGAAATTCCTATACAATACAATGATTGTTAGACACGATCCATTCGGGAGATTGATCCATGTGTAATTTTCTGATTAGGGCGAGTGGGGGAGAGAGAAATAAATCGGTTTCCGAATTTCAAACGCATTTTCTACATCAATCATAAGTCCAATTTTTGAATTCGATTAAACCACCGTGCTGTTTAGAATTAATTAACGAGATCCAATAGAAATATTTTTGGTTTTTTTTAAAAAAACTCAAATTCTAGTCAAATTTTGAATGTGCTATGTCAATATTTATCTATATTGTGTCTACATTTTCCAGAAAAATATTCACTATTTTTCTAAAATGTTGAAATGAACTTTATTTTTTTAAAAAAAAATACTTTTTCATCGGCATTTTGCATGTACTTTGTCAATATTTATTTATATTGCATCAACATTTTAAATATTCTAGGTCAATATTTTCAAAAAAATATAATGATCTTGCTTTTTAAAAATGTTAAAATAACTTTTGATTTTTTTAAAAAAAATCAATTTTTTGTCAACATTTACGATACTGTTATTATTAGACCGTAGTGAGCTGTGAAACACGCTACGGAGCCATGTTGAAAACGTGTATTTAGCCTATTGGACCGATCTCGCGGCGTCGATCCGGCGATTATTAATTAATTGTCATAACTCATATAGGTGATCCCCAATATCCCACACCGGCAAGCCGTTCCTACTAGTTTATTCATTACGTGCGGTGGTGGGGCCTATATATAGTTGTTGACTTGCAGCCGGAGCGGCGCTTTCTTTGCACAATGGCGATGTGCCGATGCAAGTAGCAGATCGATTGGATATCGTAATGCATGATGATACCAGACACCATGAATTGTACTTCTTCACGTACTTTGAATGGCTACCTTCTTGCTCGTTTCATATATATCCCGTGACCGACCTGGCAAGCCTTGCTCCGTTAACAATAATAATACTTGCCAACAACAACAACCCTCCTTATTGGGCGCTCGATCGGCAACCGACTGACGGCGCCGTGTAAACATATTTGTGTGTGGTGGGATCTCGATCCGTATGGCCGACGAGGAGCTCCCGGCGGCGGCGGACGATAGGTCATGTTGGCATGGCCCCGCCGCGACCGAGATGAAGCGGCTGGTGCGCCTCGCCGGGCCGATGGTCGCCAGCTGCTTCCTGCAGAACGCCGTCAACATAATGTCCCTCATGTTCGTCGGCCACCTCGGCGAGCTGCCTCTGGCCGGCGCCTCCCTAGCCGTCTCCATTACCAGCGCCACGGGCCTCAACATCATCGTAAGTAGGCCCTTGCCCTTGTATTGAGCTTCTAGGCTCATGGATCGATCTCTGTCAGTCAGTAACTCTCATATACTACAGTAGTACTCTTTATCAAGCTAACATAATAGTAAGATCTCCATGCATCTGCTTGATTCAAATAAATTCTGGTGGATCTTGGAGACCGGCATGGCGACGGCGCTGGACACTCTATGCGGGCAGGCGTTCGGCGCGCGACAGTACCACCTACTCGGCGTCTACAAGCAGCGCGCCATGCTTGTGATCGGCCTCACCTGCGTCCCCTTCGTCCTCGTCTGGGCCTACGCCGGCAAGATCCTGGCCTTCATCGGCCAGGACCCTGCCGTCGCCGCAGAAGCCGGCGCATACGCGCGGTGGCTCATCCCGTCCATCTTTGTCTACGTGCCCCTGCAGTGCCACATACGCTTTCTGCAGACGCAGAGCCTCGTCCTGCCTGTCATGGCCAGCTCCGGCATCACGACGCTCTGCCACGTGACCGTGTGCTGGGCTCTAATGTACAG
The DNA here is from genome assembly GCA_031894775.1 of Chloris gayana. NCBI lineage: Eukaryota > Viridiplantae > Streptophyta > Magnoliopsida > Poales > Poaceae > Chloris > Chloris gayana. The sequence continues at coordinate 146,209 of JAUNZO010005165.1, forward strand.
GGCCGGCATGGGCAGCAAGGGTGCCGCGATCAGCAACGCCATCTCGTACGCTGTCAATCTGCTCATGCTGGCATTGTACGTCAGGCTGTCGACGGCCTGCAAGCGTTCGTGGAACGGATTCTCTATGGAGGGGCTCAAGGAGCTACGACCGTTCGCAGCTCTCGCGGCGCCGTCTGCGTTGATGATATGGTAAGCACCGGTCATCTATTGGGCTTCTTTTTACTACTTTTTTGCAGACTTTGGCTACTACTGGTGTGCCACTTGATAGAACAGAAACAATAATGTGCCTTCTAGCTTATTTCCTGGTTATTGGTGCAGCTTGGAGTTTTGGGCTTTCGAAATCGTTGTACTGGTGTCTGGTCTTCTGCCGAATCCTCAGCTTGAGACCTCAGTGCTGTCAATTTGGTATATCTAATCACCAGTTACGCTTGACAGAACACACGCTGTCTTATTAGCTCTACATCTAAACAAGTGATGTTCAATGCTGCAGCCTCAACACTTCGATTCTCCTCTTCATGATACCATTAGGGCTTAGTTATTCTGTCAGGTGACTGTCTGCTTGTCTTCGACATTATGACCCCCCTGTTACAAGCATCGTATTGATACAATTGTCTTGTTCTTCTCCTTCAAGCAGCACCCGTGTTTCGAATGAACTTGGTGCTGGGCAGCATCAGGCAGCAAAGTTGGCTATGAAGGTAGTCATGTGCATGGCCTTATCTTCAGGATTCCTTCTGACCTTGGCCATGACCCTGCTACGTCGTGTTTGGGGACACATGTACAGCAATGAGCAGGAGGTTGTGTCATACTATGCTAAAATGCTGCCAGTTCTTGGGATATCTTTCTTCGTAGACGGCCTTCACGCCTCTCTCTCTGGTCAGTGGCCGGCCAAATCTAACATTGAATAAGTATCATTTTGGGAAATCAGAGTAATCATCTTTCCTGTTTCAACTTTGCAGGCGTGCTTACAGGTTGCGGCAAGCAAAAGATGGGTGCAGCCATTAATCTTGGCGCGTTCTACTTGGCAGGCATCCCGATGGCCATGTTACTTGGATTTGTCTTCCACATGAAAGGAATGGTATGCACGTCCTCTTGCTCAATATCTATCTTCAAACTTACCACCGACAGATACCTTTGAAATCAGATAATAATCACACTAGAGCACATAGGGTTATCGCCCAAAGGCTCGAATTAAAAGGTCCACATTTGTGACAGTGTTCGGCGAATGTAGAAGAATTTTGATCAGAGATGAACCCCATCAATTTTGTGGCACGGTTTCATAGTTAAGAATGGAATAGTGAGTGCTAAACTTTTTGTCAAAGCTACCATCCACAAATTAGCCTTAAAAAATCACTTCCAACGGTACCTTCCTCCCATGGGGTTTTCAGGATTTGAACGCAGACTTTCCCCACACATAATTCCTTGTTATCATGACACCTACTCCCTCCGTTCTTAAATCGTTGACGCCGTTGACTCTTTTCATTACGTTTGACCATTCGTCTTATTCAAAAAAGTTTAAGAATTATTAAATATTTTATTATCATTTGTTTTATCATCAAAGGTAGCTGAAACACAACTAATAATTTTTTATATTTGAAAAAATATTTTAAACGAGACGAACGGTCAAACGTAAAAAAAGTCAACGGCGTCAACAATTTAAGAACGGAGGGAGTATATTCCATTGCTAATAGCAATATATTAGAGGGTTTATTCTTTTCCAATACGTGCAAGCCCAAATTTTAGTTTACTTTGTGACTTTAAATTTAAAAGTTGTCAGTTTCAAATCAACAGATCTCATCAATGGCTATAATGTTCATATGAAATATTCATCATAGTGTTATATTTTCCACTATAAACAGATTAAATCTCACCACAAACTCACAGCTTGTTTCAGTTGGAAACACAGATACACTAATCACTTTTTTTTTCAAACAGTGGAGATAAATTATTGAAGTTCCAAAACTGAGAGCTTCATCTTAAATTGTGCTTGACATGGGGCAATAAAAATATCACAATCTCATATTGGTTCATCCATGAGAGATGAAGTGTCTCCAATATATTAGAAAGGAAAAAAGTTATGCTAGAAAAGTGTTAAACTGAATTTTTTAGTCTTATACTTTCTAATGATCAGACTTTTTTTGCCATGACTGATATCATATATATATGTGAGAAGATATTTTGAAAACTCTGTTTTTCAAGAGTGTAATGTGCTTCTAACAGGGCCTTTGGCTCGGCATGATGTGTGGCAGCATCAGCAAAGTGCTTCTGTTTGCATATGTTGTGTGGCTCATAGACTGGAATAAGGAAGTAAGTATATTACACTGTCCAAATTATATCATGATCCTGCTGTAGACAATCAAGGGTGGCATATGAACTTTCCTATTTCAAATGGCAGGCAACCAGCGCAAAAGACAGGGTTTTCCGTTCATCTCTGCCAGTAGCATGATATTTGAAGTGTCATGGTAAGTTGCAATTAACTGAAAGGTGTAATTCCAATGTTGGCAAAAACAATGTTGCTATTATAGGAACAAATGAAACCATGCCGACTGATTTTCCCCACTTTCATAGATTTTTTTTATAATTCTTTCATAGATTTCTTTGGAGGGTTGCCAACACATTGCATATAACTTAACTATTAGTCAGCCTACCCGTGCAAATGCAAGGCTTGTCTTAATATTTAATTATAAAGATTAATTTTTATATACAATATATGAAATTCTAAAACTTTATATTTATTTGTATTACTTATTTTATAATTTTCTTAATTGTTCGTATCGGAATGGAACCCAGAAAACATTGTTATATAGTTATATTTTTTATGAAGCCATTGTCTTTTTTTCTCTCAAAACAAAAAATGATAATATATTTTCTCTTATGGCATGAGGATTTAGGAAGAGAGAGGGGTAATGGTGCGTAATTTTATTAAAATGTGGCTATTTTAGTCATATTTTTTTAACGGTAGTGGTCTAGTTTTTTCAAATATGTATAAGGCTATTTGGTGCAATATTTTTGTAAAGGCTGTGATGGGTAATTTTTCTTTTTTATTTTCCTCCAATTAACACGGGAATTTCTAGACCTTGAGAGTGAACGTAAAGGAAGTGTTTTTTTCTACTCCTAGGTGTAGTTACTTCCCGTCACTGGCTACGCTGCCCTCGAGATCGGTTAGGGCTTGTGGGTGGAGTTGGTGGTGAAGGCATCAATCCTCATGGTCCGCGCTCCGGCCTCCACCCCTGTTAATATATGGTAGGGTGACGGGGGCCCACTAGCCATGGGTCGAAGGTGTTGGGCCCAACATCTGGAGATCAATCTAACATGAATATCCTAACAAAACTAGAGATTGCAGCTAACTAGGAGGACAAGTTTTCTTTGTGCTCCTTGTGGAATCGCTGCCAAGATTCTCTACTCCTAGGTGTAGTTACCTCCCTGGCTACGATGCCCTCGAGATCGGTTAGGGCTTGTGGGTGGAGTTAGTGATGACGGCGTCAATCCTCATGGTCCGCGCTCCAGCCTCCACCCCTGTTAATATATCATAGGGTGACGGGGGCCCACCAGCCGTGGGTTAAAGGTGTTGGGCCCAACATCTGGAGATCAATCCTAAGTTCTAACAAAACTATGGATTGCAGCTAACTAGGAGGACATGTGTGGTTTGTGCTCCTTGTGGAATCGCTGCCAAGATTCATTCTTTCTTAGATATAACTAAATTGATTCCGTTCTGTATAGGCATACTCAGGTATAAAATGTCACTGTCTTTTCTTATGTTTCCATCCCTGATACTATTCTGAAAAAAAGATACGTAACTGTAGCCTGATTACTTGATTTTTCGAACCTTTTATTCTACAATGTAACTTTGACAAGAATAAACTATCCATTATAGAGGAGGCTATGTCGCAGCCTAATTCCTAAACATAGTTTGGCCCTTCATCAAATCTGTACATCTTTTCATAATTTCTAATATGGTCAGCTATACATACCTTCAGTTTTAGGGTCTTATTTCCAATTTTCAAATATCTATGATGTCAATGTGATTGACAGCCGCATTCCTTTCCTTTCTTTTTACCTATTTTAGCACCCTACTTACAATTATTAAACTAACATCCAGCGTTCATGCAAGTAGAGTTACCTGCATGCTGAGTGGATATTAGAATTAGAACAAGGTTTTGTATCCGGACATTAATCTATGCTCCTCTGTTCATATATGTGGATTTTAACTTCATATATTTGCTATTGTTGCAATGGTCTGTCAAGCATGTTGTGTATCCATTGCTAGAGGGTTCATTACTTCTCCTTTTGTTAAATTGCAGCATGCGTTTCATCGACGTAAAAAACATGGCATAAGAGTAGAAAAAAAAATTGTGGTTAACTATGAAGATTGCATGCGGGGTGGATTATACTTAGCAATTTTTACGATTTTATTCTTAGCCTTGAGAAGCTCTTCTATCTACTGCTAAATCAAACCACTGAAAACCCAAAAACCCATAATTAAATTACATGGGAATGCATAGTAGGTAGAGCTGTGACCAACATTTGTAATTATATGACCATGTGTCATTTTTACTGTACAATTGGAATACCATGCCATGTGTCATCTTAAGTTTGAGCGCAACATTGTTCATCTTACGTGTATAGTAAGAACACAAGAGAGAAAAGTTGACACTACAAGACAAAAGCCTGGAACAATTGCAGCGACCGGCTCTGATAGCGAAAGGAGATAAGCGCCTGGACGAACCATTTCTCGGTGGAGCGAAATCAAATTTTATGTTAGAAGAACTTTTGTGTTTCAATCAACCATCACTGTGATGGTGGGACCGAGGAGGACAACTATCCTCTGGTTGCTTAACTATGTTGCCTTTTCGCCGGACACGCTGAGCTCCCTGATGAACGTGACGAGGCGCTGGAACTCCGTCGCCGAGGACCCTCCGTCCGCGACGTCCTGCCTCAGCTGCCTTGCCAGATCCCGCGCCGCGTCTCTGACCTCCTTGGACTCCATGGCCTCGCGCACCATCCTCTCGACAACGGCCCGGTCGCTGACGTCCTTCATGTCCAGCCCGTTCCCCCACACGGCGGCGACGAAGCGGCTGTTGACCTGCTGGTCGGCGAAGAAGGGCCAGCACACCATGGGCACGCCCTCCACCATGCCCTCCAGCGTGGAGTTCCACCCGCTGTGCGTCAGGAAGCACCCCACCGCGCGGTGCCTCAGCACGTCGCGCTGCGCCACCCACGGCACCACTCGCGCGCGGCCTTCTCCCACTGTTGCGACGGCCTCGCGCAGCGCGGCGTCCTGCTCGGCGTCGACCATGCCCGGGCGCAGCACCCAGAGGAACGCGAACCCGGCGGCCACGAGCCCGCCGAGGAACTCGGCGAACTGGTCCCGCGAGAACACCGCGAGGCTGCCGAGGCTCACGTACACCACGGAGCGGTCGGCCCGGTGCGCGTCCAGCCACGCCGCGGTGCCGCCGTCCTGCGCCCACAGCGACGTGGCGGCCGCGGGCGCCGGGGACAGCGCGTGGAGCGGGCCCACGGCGAACACGTCACGCACGCCCAGCGCCCGGAGCCACGCGAGCGAAGGCGCCTCCAGCGACGCGGACGTGTTGAGCAGGAGCGCGCGGGCCCGCGCGTGGTGCAGCGTGGCGGGCACCACCGTCCTGAGCAGCGGCTCGTCGGCGTGGGAGGCGGTGGTCATGCGGCGGCACTGCACGGGCAGGTCGCGCCGCCGCAGGAACGCGTCCATGCCCGGCACGCCGCGCACGGGCGCGTCGAGGTCCGCGTCTTTCCCGGGGAACGGGAGCTCGCCGCGCTCGATGAGGGCCGGGACGGAGTGGTACGCCAGCACGGAGCACGCGCTGACCGTGCGGAACGCGATCGCCGGGACGCCGAGCTCCTCGGCCGCGTCCACGGCGAAGGGCAGGATGCCGTCGGCCACCACGCAGGTCACCGGAGGGAACCCGTCGCCGGCGCCGCCTCGGCACAGCGGCGAGGAGAGCAGCGCGCGGTAGGACGCGCTGGCGCTGGTCCAGAGCGACTCGATGAGCTCCGGGACGGAGTCCACCTCGCGCGGGTGGTCGTCGGGGAGGCCGTCAGGGATGGACAGGTACCGGAGCCGCGGCGAGGACGACGCGGCGGCGGCGGCGGTGCCGAGGCGGCGGAGGTTGTGGTCGCTGTGGAGGAAGGTGACGTGGAGGCCGGCGCGGAGCAGCCCCGTGGCGAAGTGCAACATGCAGTTGAGGTGGCCCTGCGCTGGCACCGGGAACACCAGCACGTGCGCGTCCGGCTCGCCCGCCATGCCCGCTGCTGCTGTTGTTGCCGTCGTGTCGTCCTGCTGCCAAGTGTGCCAACTCTCCCGTCTTGTACAAAGGTAGCAACAACGCGCTCTGCTGCTCTAGTTAGTTCATCGACGTGTCGTCGATTTAAAGCCCGGGGCGAGCGAGACGCAGCGACAGGTCACGCGTGACGTCGTCAACGCTCGGCGGCGAGTCAGCGTTGGACGCGTGGCAGGCGGAGGACCACACGTGCCCCGAGCCGCGCGGACCCGGTAGGGGTAGGTGACGCACAAGATTATTGGTCGCCGATCGCCGCCGGCGGCGGCACCGTCGACACAAGGGAATTCCAGACGTGGTACGCTACCAGTAGAGTGTGCTGGCTGCTACGAAATGCTAACCAGGAATAGACAAACATACTAATGCGTGGTGGCTGCATTACACGCACGCACGTGCAGTGCCAAGTTAAACAGAGACAAGCGTTACTCACAGCATGGTTTCGTGACCGATCGGGAACAGCGGTCCCGTACTCCCGCCCGTTACGTGTTTCTCCGTTTCCATGCTCCACAGAATTCCTCCGATTGTCTGGCACAATTTCACTTTCATTCTTTTACGCTAGTAGTTTTCCATTCTGCTTGGCAAATGAAATCAATCAATCACCAAGCATCAGAGGGGGAGACGGATTCTCTACGGTAAGGCTGATGCATTACCGGTCACTTACATGGGACCGGTCCACATGTGAATGACTGGTAATACATGACTGTATAGAATTTAATGGTCAGCGGTGATATTTTCAATGGGATAAGGCTGACTCTTTTACCTCTTCGATAGCTACTGTACACTCGGTTTCAGTCTCCAACAGAGGAGGCAAGCATCTATACATTTTTGCCTGGGAGGAGACAGGAAAGGTAAAAATGGACACCCTCTCTCTTCCGAGCAAGGACGCAGCAGGTGGGCGAGCGAGGTGGCAGCCGACGATAGGGTGAGCTCCGTGTGCAGTGAGGTAGTGGTCGACGGCTTCTTCCTCCACGAGTTGAAGCGCGATGGTGGCAGTTCCCTCGACGGCACGGCTGCTCATGTACAAATCGAAGTGCCGCGGTGATTGGTGAGGACATGGGCACGACGGCGGCTGGTGAGCTCTGGAGCGGTGGGCCCGTGGAGGAGGCTCGCTCAATCTCGACGGCCAGGCCGCTAGGGCTTGGAGGAGGCGGAGCGGCGGGCAACGGTGGACGTGCGCTCACAACGGGTGTGAAGGACGCGGCGCGATAGACAGAGTGTCGGAGAGGCGGCACGGAAGCAGTGGCATGGGCGTGCGCACAGTGGGCCGCGGTGGAGGTGTGCACAGTGGTGCGAGCGTGCGCGCCGCAGCACGGGTGCGCGCGGCGATCCGGGCATCTGCGCTGCGGCCGTGGTGTGGAGGAGGCGTGAACGTGAGCAAGGCTCGGTAGTTTGCCTCTCCGAATTCGTTTTTCTGTTGGAGACACCCCCATGCCTGCTACTATTCATGCAATGCAAAGAAGATTTTGCTTCTTCTAAATGCACTCTATTGTTAGAGTCAGTCTAACCGATGGCAAACCGCCCATCGTGCCTGCTACAGTCCACCGATATCCCTTTCTGACAGGAAAAGTGAAAAGTGCGGGCCTTTCAGTTTCAGCCCTGTCTGCGCCTCCGAGGCCCCTGGCCACGCCACACCACAGGATAAGGCGATAACCCGACCCAGAAATATCGTCACCCCCGCACAGACAAGGCAGACAGCGCGCGTGCGCAACCGCAGCAGACAATGGAAGCTGCCGTGCAGTTCAGCGCCCTCCTCGGCGTCGCGTCGCCGGCGGCCTCGACGCCGTCTTCCGCCCGCTTCGGTAGATGGAAGCAGAGCTGCTCCGCCCGCCCGCCGCGGCCAAATCAGCAGCAGCAGCGCGGCGGGCGCCTCCGCGCGCGCGCCGTCGAGGTGGGCGCGCCCGGCGGCGAGGCCTCCGCCGCCGCGCCGGAGGAGGAGCCGTCCATCGACTTCGCCTTCGTCGCCGTGAGTTCTCTCTCTCGGCTTCGGCTTTGGCTTCGGCTTCTTTGATAGCTGCTGACACGTCGCTTGCTTGCGGGTGATGCAGCCGCGGCTGCTGCCGGACGGGACGCCGGACGTGCAGTACCGGACGGCGTGCGGCGGGCAGAAGCTCAGGGACATCATGATCCAGGGCTACATCGACCTCTACGGGCCATACGTGAGCCGCTGTGTCCTGGCATCGCTCTTGCTCTTCATTCGGTGGCACGGCCTGATCCATTTCGGTTTTCTTGTCCCTGGTGATGCAGGACCAGGTTCTGCTCAACTGTTCCGGAGCCGGAGTGTGCGGGACGTGCATCGTCGAGGTAACCCTCTATTCACCATTTCCCTTACTAGTTTTATACTGGGTTGCGTTGAAAATTTTATTCTGCACAAACATCTCCCAAAGATATCATCAGAATTATAGTTCTGGGCACTAAGATTCTAAACGATGAACAATTTACTCTACCTAGCAGAGCAGAGAACACCATTTCAGGCAATAATCCCTTTTGGTCAGTCAGTTGGTCACATAGTCTGGGTGTCAGGGCCCCCCTTATCGAGCAGTTAGTTATTTACAATCCCATTTGCAGAAACAATGTTTTATATGGAATCCCATTTCCTGAATCCGGATGCAATGACTGAATGCACCCAAAAGAGCTAAGCCTAACACGTCGCCCCTTCGGTTAACTGTACAGGTAGTTTCAGGCAAGGAAATGCTTTCCCCAAAACTGATGTTGAAAAGGAGGTGCTTAAAAAGGTTCGTTCACAAGTCTCTCCTCTGTTGATGAAATGCAACATTTTCTCTCCTTCGTTAATCGCCATATATAGATAGCAGTCAATGCTGAAACTTGTGCTCTTCAGAAACCAAAGACGTGGAGATTAGCGTGCCAGTGTACAGTCGGCAACCCGGATTCCACAGGACAAGTACGCACGATGCTTTTCATTGCATTCATTCTTTTTTTTAAAAAAAAGAAAGACTTCCCAGAACACGCAAAAATTATGTGCATTTTAATCAGTAATACCAAATTACCAATATGCAGGGCGAGTTCGTGTTTTAACAATAATTTGATTGGAACATAGACTGACAGATATGTGCCTTCACGTGTTGTTTGCACAGATGATCGTTCAGCAGCTGCCAGATTGGAAGTTGCATGAGTGGGACAAGATGACCTGATCTCCTGAATGGCTCTTCTGTGGTCGAGATAGGGTGGATATCACAAACATAGGGAAATGTATCTTGGCCACAGGGGTGCCATCCTGATAGAAAATGTTTGTATCCAACACAATAAGAAGAGTTTCACATAGTCTTACTAGTTCTTCACTTTTTGCCCGCCCGCTCGAAAGTGTTTGTTCCTATAACGCCGCTTAATTATTTTAAGTAATTTTCCTTCATACCTTGCATCGTTGCCATCATCATTGGACGATCTAGAGTGATTATATTTCTCAAGAGCTATCGAGGTAGGCTGGGCTGATTGTTTCGTTTGTGTGACACTCCGTGGCACATTTTTGCGAGTTAGTATTTTTAAAACTAACCTCAGGTCTAGTGGAACCCCTCCAAGAAAATTCATTGACATGCAATATGGTTTGGGCTGAAAATAAATTCAAATACACTTTGAATTGAACTACAACTTAAATTTCTACAACATAAGTATGGTCAACCAAAAATATATGTTGTAGGACATGTCAAAATAAAAATCTAGGACAAAATCCCACTGGATTTCATCAAGTTTTGATACCTCAAATAAATCAGATAAGCTTAACTTTTAAGCACTTTCTCTGAATTTTTAGAATTAATCTAAAAAGCTTTTCTGAGTAAACTCAACGTGCATGTCACTTTCTAGAGTTTTACTATCAAGGAACATTCTACTTTTTAACTTTCGAGTTTGGGAAATTCTTCAATTTGAATTTTTAAATTCGAATCGGGCCACGTTTGAAAATTCGAGGAAAAAAGAAAAATGCTAGAGCAGCACCATCGCCGCGAGCTCGAGCCCGTCTCCGCACCGCCACCACCATCGCCGCGAGCTCGAGCCCGTCGCCCCGCCGCCGTGAGCCACCTTCGCCCGAGCCACTTCTCCCCAAGCTCCGCCACCTCCCCCTCCCGCTCCATGAACCATTCGGGAGGCGAGTTTTGGCTTGGGGCTAGCCAATCGGACATTTTCCTCACCTCTGGCCACCACTAACGCCACGGCCAAATTGATCTTCTTCGGTGAGCCTCGCCATTCCTTCTCCCCACTAGGGGCTGCGCAACTCACTCCCCCACCTTCCCTAACCCTTATTTCCTCGATTTGTGCAACGAGGAAGGCGCCGGCAAGCTTTTTCTCGAGCCCAACCGTCGGCCATCCTCGCCTCTCCGAAGGAGCACCCCATCCTGGAGCTGCTCATCCTCGTTGCCGTTTGAGTTGGCCTTCCCCGCACGACCGTGAACTTTCCGGAGCGGACGGCACGGGATTTGGGGCCTTCCCGACGACGAGCCACCGCGCCGGAGCTTTCCCACCTGCCACCGCTCGCCACGCCACCCCCTCCGGTGAGCCCCCGGCCGCGTGTCGCACCCCATCGAGTCCCCGCGTCGCGCCGCCCCTTCCGGGCCGCTGCGGGACACGCGCCGTGCCCCGGCGGCGTCTCCGGCCACCACGCCGCTCGCCTCCGGCGTGGCGCCGCCGGGGCCACAGGACGGGCCACACGGGCAGGATCCCGTGTGGCCATAGCCACACCCGGATCCGGAACCCTATGGCCCCACGTGTGGCACGGAGCGCGGTTGTTTTTATTCAAATAATTCGGTGACATTTTTGTAATTTAGGCCGAATTACATTCAAACTTAGAAAATTCATATCTAGAGTTCTAGACCTCGAAAAATTGCAAACTAAATTTTGCTGGACTCCTCGAGACATGTACTATTTTATAGTGCATTTAGTTTGGCATGGTAAAAAGCAAAATATTTAGGTTAATTTCTTTTTAAGATATTTAAGTTAAATGCTTTGTTAATTGTTTAATTGCCCCAAATTATGAAGCTTAGTTTAAATATTATCCATAGCATGTGCTCAAGGACCAAAGGCAATTTAATTGCTATTTTACCTAGTTTTGCTAGGATTATTGAACTATTTCCCTTGCACATGTGATAATGATTGAAATGCTTTGTGGGAGTTGATGAAGTAAATTAAATTGGTTAATTGCAATTAAATCATTTCACCTCGCTGGACATCGAGTTATTTTATACTCGTTAATCATGTGTAATTGATGAAATTCGTACGTATTCCATAAAATATTCAAATCATGTTTTCATCGAAATTCACACATCACCTTTACATCATGTAGTTGCGGTGGTGAACGCGGTAACCGACAAGGAGGAGCCAGATATCTGCTACTGTTGCTGACCCAGCTGCTTAGGGTCAAGCTCAAGGCAAGCCCCGGTGTACAACTATTATGTTTACGTTTTCCATTTCATCACTACACGTTTGTAGGCTTGTACTCGTGCACTAGATATATAGGAGTTGTGATGAAACCCTAGCATGCAGTAGGATCCTGTTTATCCATGTTCGTTTACCCTACGCAAGATGCTTGCTTAATTAGGACGATGATCCATCGAGTGGTACAGAGACCACTCGTAGATAGGACAATCACCTTTTGGGACACGATGCCAAGAATTCGAGAAGAGAATGGAAATTGGAGGCCGGACAGGCAACTTAGGTGGAAAGTGAAGGACTGAAAGAGTCTTCAAGGTGGTAGTCCCGTCCGTGTACACAAGGACCACATCATGTCCGGCCCATGTGGATAAGTTTGAACGTATTGTTTGCATGCTGGTGTTGATGGGCCCGATAAACCGACATACCGATGGCTGATGTATGTTAGAGAGATACCCTACTCCCTTGGTTACTTGGCAGGATTTTGAGAGGAGAGGAGGGAGCACTCTACTCACGGATGACGTTCGGGACGGCTCGCGTGAGGGACCCTTCTCGGGGAGCTAGGTCCGACTAACACTACGAGTGCCGGCTGGGAAAGGTTCTCTTATGCGGCTTTCGGGAACCACGTATGTGACATGCAATCAGGTCTCTCCTACAGGATGTAAATCGATTCGAATCGCTGCCCCTCACAGTAACAAGTACCACTTATCTCGTCCGCCGAAACGTAGTAAGAAGAGAAACATTGATGATGATGATGATTATGATTAATTTGTTGTATTGCTTAATTAGTTGTTTGGAAACATGTAATGCAGTAGCTTAGTGCAAATTAAATTTACTCTTTTGAGCAAATTAATTAAACTGCTAAAAGTTAAAAGAAATGATTCGCTTGTAGGCCAGCTTAGTGCTTAATTTTATCCTGCCCCCTGGCCACTTTGACGGGTCGGTCTTGCTGAGCTCTAGTTGCTCGAGCTTTGCTCTATGTGGTTTTTAGAGGACCCAGTCGAGCAGGAGATGATCGCTGGAGATGACGTCTAGCAGGATCAGTCCTCGGACGGAGGCCACTACACCTGGGAGTGGTGCGGTCCGGAGGAATAGAGACATTGATGTGCCGGTAAGGTGTTTTAGGGCAGAAACACATGTCTCTACCGGATGCGCCATGATGTATCGCCGAGAGAGCGATTGTATCTTATTGCTTCCGCTTTTTAGTTAACTTCCAAACTTATTTTCTTCTGGTGCTTATAAGACTTTGATGTATTCATGCACTTGGATGAATGTAAGAGACTTGTACTTATATTCGTTATATCATGCTTATGTTTGTATGTTGTAATATCGGGCCTCACAGCGTGTGATGCCACCCATAATGATCTTGGAGACGGAAACGCCTCTTCGTGAGACGGGTCCGTCACAGCGTGGTATCGAGTCGTCTTGGGATATTACAACACCTTAAGCAGCCTATTTTCAAAAACTAGGACGTTATCGTGTGAGGACGTGCCCATAAGGACTATATTAGTTGTAATGGTGGCAATGCTAACCCTAGGTTATGTTTGTTTAATTACTGCATCTACGGCTGTGGCACATGTATGTCTGTATTTAAATTAGCGGTTCGTGCCCGCGAACAGAGAATACGGGACACCGATGGCTCGTGGCTTACCACGAGACGATCCTTTCCATGGGTCGTTACTAGCAGAACTGTGCTTATTTTCGTAGTTTCTTTTGAATTTGATGTACTTGTTTCTGGAATGAATCTTCTACAGGTACATAACTACTTTAGTAAGTATGTGTCGATAACTTTGACTGACTTACATGGTTGAGTGCGGGTCGTCACTCCGAAATTCGTACACCGTTGAGACGGTAAAAATATTTTCTTTTTGTTTGGCGAGGACGAATAGGATGAATATGATGCATTCATGATAAAAATTGCAACCATAAAAGTCTGAGTTTTATAACCTGAAAATTTCAGAAAGTCCCTAAGTAAAGAAAATTCATAACTTTTTGTTTGAATCTTGGATTTGAGTGATCTCACATGTTCTGGAAACCTAAAGGAGTCAACTAAATTGTCAATTAGGTTTTGTGACGTTTGAAGCCAGATTGGGAGAGTTATGCTCTCTTTTATCAGAGGTGCTGTTCCTGTTTTTTAAAATGACAGCCTGGTTGATTTTCCCCATAACTCTCACCTCGATTGTCGGAATGAGGCAAATGAGCACTTTCTAGAAATCTTGAGTCACGAGCTTCAATTCTGGTAGTCTTAGGAAGGACTGATTCAGATTTTGTAGGGTCAAAAATTTCAGATCCATCCCTCTGAACTGAAAATGCCTCAGTGCTGTTTTCAGGATCGTATGCCTATATTGTTTCAGTCATATCTTTGTGCTCATGAGCTGGATACAGGTGATCTTGTACTTGTTGGAAAGGTCGAAACATGAGCTACAATTTTGTTATTCATTTGGAGGACCAGTTCTGTTTCTATCTGGTTCATTGTTGCCAGTTTTATTCACTGTACATGTTGCCGTTTCAGAATGGACAGTCTGTCAAGAAATGTCCATAACTTTTCGCTCATGCAGAGGAATGAGCTGATCAAATACTTGTTGGAAAGCTTAGATGATTCTCTAAAGTGTTGTTAGGATGTGGAAAGACCAATTTTGTCATTTTCCAGGGTGAAATGCACAGTTTTGTTAACTGTACGACATTGGACAATCGATACAGAATCTGAATTTCGGGGACATACTTGCTGTTGAAAATTTTTACCATACCCGTTGCTCATATGATGCTTCTTGGCTTAACATCCACACTTTCAGTGCATCATACTCACTTTCAGTCCGACAACGAGTCCGATCACGGACACGGTGACGTGACGTGGTCCGCTGGGGAGGATGCTTTGACGGAGACTCTCTCTAGCATGCTGTGGGTCATGTTGGAGACTTTTGGATACACCCAGCCCCCGGTGTACTTTAACCAGCGCACCAGGTTTTCTGGAGTCCTCCTTTACCAGATGAAGGTGGAGATTGCTCCTCCAGATGAAGGTGTTCGCATCCAGATAGAGACAGGGCATCCAGATAGAGACAACACCGCTAATAGATGAAGGTGGAGATTGTTCCTTCACCAGATAAAGATGTCATGCACAGGTTAGCATCCATCTTTGATTTTCTTTGCCCTCATGCTTAAGTTACATCTGTGATTAACAAAGACTATAAGAACAAAATATGGCGGCAAGAGAAGACAAGTAAAAGAGTGTTCGCATTTAGGTTCTGAATCAGATCAAAACACAATGATCAAGCCGAGTTGTTTATGTTTCTCATGTTTCTATGCACTTTTCCGAACTATTCTGTTAGTTTTCAATGGGTCCTGCCAATCAAAGATTTCAATAATACTGTATACACCCCATGTACGTACTCAAGAAATATATCTTTTCTTATTTGCCGAGCACTAAATTCACCACCAATTATGGACTCTTGAGGCATGCCTACGCAGCGTAGTCTAGCGTGTTGAATGATAGTAAGGCAAAATCTACCCAGATGATTATCTTCTATCCCTGTATTGACATGCCACCATAGCGAATTGCTATTTTTTTTTATCTCAATATGGAGTTGGTTCGTATTTTGTATTCATATGAAAAACATATTTATTTATGTCCAGTATTTGATTATATAGGTTCTAATATGCATTATGCTTTATATAAGAAAACAAATTTGTATCAATCTGGGAATATCTATTGCAATCATGATGGTGTATGTTAAATTGTCACTACTGACCATTAATGTAAGTTTCTTTTCCAGATTTTAATTGCTGACATTAGGATACATTCAATGACTCAACAACCATTTTTATGGGTTCATTCTGGTTGTATTGTGAAGAAAGGACATAGTAATCTGCCTTGAAAGACATGACGCTAGAGTGTAGCTTTAGATCCACCTCGAAGGAGCAGGTAATTCTCCTATATGCAAGACATTAATTAATCTCTTAGTATAATGCCATAAACAATGTCAATTTAGACTTTTATATAGAGCATTATTAAAAATAATAGGCACATTCTGCTACATTCAAAGTTTCCTTTTTGAAAATATTTTTTTCAAGTCAAATAAAAAATTCCCTTTTTAGGAAAAGTTATTAAAAGTTCTGGGTCCAAGGGTGTGTTCGTTTCCTGGGGTCTAAACTTTAGAGCTGTCACATAAAAAAGAATCTTACTATTTAGAATTACTAAATGAAGTTTAATTATAAAATAAATTACAGGCCCTTAGACTAATTTACGAGACTCGAATCTAATGAGGTTAATTAAGTCATGATTAGAAGACGAGTTATCTGTAGCATCACTTTAGCAAAACATAGATTAATTAAGCTCATTAGATTCATTTCGAAAATTAACATCAATCTGTCAAAGGGTTTTGTCATTAAATTGATCAAAATATTTATAAATAATAAGATTCTATTTAATTTTTTTAGACCTATTCTCTTTGATGTGACAGTGCTTAAATTTTAGAGGAGAGAAACCAACAGGGCCCAAGGAATTACAGGGAGACGAAAACCCACCGTATGGCCCATCTAGGCCCTGAATCAAATCTCAAATCCACCTCCAATTGTCTTGGCAGGCCCACCACCACCAGACCAAAACGTCGAATGCGAAGCGACGGTGTGTGCTTCGTCTCCGGTGCGGCGGCGCCAACACCGTCGAATCCCTAGCTGCGGTAGTGCGGTGAGCGTGCGTGCTTCGTCTCCGGTACGGCGGCGCATCCGTTGCGGTTTCGTCTCCCGTGCGGCGGCGCGTCCCTTGCGGTTGCGGATTCGTCTCCCGTGCGGCGGCGCTGAAGCAGGTTGGGCTCCTTCCGTTTCGCGTCCCGATCATCGGCCCGTGACGGTTGTCGGCCGTTCTCCACTGCCTCGCCACGGTATGTCGCGTGCTTCCCGTGTCTTGGGTCGCCGGCTGCCCACCGAGTTCTTGTGACGCCTTGTTGATAAGTGGGTACTCCCCGTGGCGTGCGCAGGGCGTCGGTTGCATTCCGACCGACCTGTTGACATGGTTGCAAGAAGCAGCCGCGGGGCCACGGGATGCTGTCTTGGAGGGGCCCTTGGCCTCGGAGGTGAGCCGCCGATCGCTGCCGGTGGCCTTGGAGGGGGATTGCCTGTCTCCAACGGTGGCTGTGGAGTAGGATCGCCAATCGTTGGTCAAGGTATAACCGTTTTTCTGTTTGTTTCCAATGTTTTGTACCCTCTGGATTTGTTAATGCAAGTAACTATTGGATTTGCTAATGTTTTCCTCTACTTTTGTATTGCTGGCCTGATGGAGTGTACTAGAATTTCAGATGTAATCTTTTAGAAATTTATGTAGCACCTCATAAATGTAGTATTCTGAATTCTGTTATGCTTTCTGTCAAGTGAATCTGGTTGTATGTTTGTCGCGGGCATATCATATAGGCAACATATTCTGTGAAAACCAGCCACCCTATGCAACCTTTGAAAACTCTAATCTGGATCCTAGGATCACTAATCGATGGTTAGAGAGATAGATGACCTCAATTAGCACTTAAACCCTCCTACCATTGTCTTTCATAATTTGTTTTTTGGATAACCCCCTACTCTAATCACGTCAGCCAAAAGGGAGTAAATTGCTGATGTTGTGCCGCAGGACACCCTGAGGAAGGCAGACGAGATATTCAGTGCAGAAAACAAGGATCTCTTTGTGGCATTCCAAGGGCTGCTTACTCGTAGCCTACCGTAGTAAATTTTCCGGCCACGACGTCTCTAGGCACTGCATTCGCTCCCTGCTTCGTTGTTGCGATTGATAGTTTCGAGAACAGAGCATCGGCATCTGGTATGGTGCAGCTTACAATTCGTACAGAATAAATCAATAGATCATTTGTACTGAGAAGCGCACATCAAATTTCGGGTAAGCCATGCTTCACTGCTGAGCTGCTCCATTTAGGTCCCTGTTGGCTATTTAGGTCCCTGTTGGCTGATGTGATTAGAGTAGGGGGTTATCCACAAAAACAAAATATGAAAGGCAATGGTGGGAGGGTTTAAATGCTAATTGAGGCCATCTATCTCTCTCACCATCGATTAGTGATCCTAGGATCCAGATTGGAGTTTTCAAAGGTTGCATAGGGTGGCTGGTTTCCACAGGATATGTAGCCTATCATATAAGCATTAAATCTATTTGTATACGATGAATACAGTCGAGACCATGCTATTGTAAGGTCATTTCCGTTTATAATGAGCATAAACTTCTCTAAATGTAGGGCTGATCTGTGTCATTCTTTTGGTGTTTCATTTTTTTTTCTATAGTGTTCTTTTTCACAGCAGTTTTACTTCCTAATATCGTACCAAAATTTGTATTGTATTGGCTTTTGTCAATGTGTTTCTCTTTGTCTTACAATTTTTTTCTACCATTTCGTGTAAAACAAATCGTGAAATCTAATAGGGATCATCAAAAGATAGTTGATGGTTAATGTCTTCCAAAATAGCAAATAGTATGTTTCTCATGTTCTTGCAGAGGTTTGGTGCGTAGTCAATAATGTATCATATTTAGTTCTCATACAATTATTGTGGCCATTTGTGGTGCACACCATCTAAGTTGTGAATGATATGTCAATAAGTATATTTTTTTTGTTATGTACAAAGATTTTTTGTGATTCCTTATTATTGTTTAAGTTTAGTTAGTTTAGTATGCTTCTTTTAGAAAGACTCATCTGATTTATGTGTCCTTTGTGTCATCTTACTAATGTGCAGGGCATCAAAACCTTATTAAGCGACCCCTTGAAAGACATACATGGAAGGGTGTGTTGTATCCTCACGCAGACCACAGCAAACGCTTCAAGGTCTTACCAAGGGTCAAGACTCGTAAAAAGTTCCCCAAATAGTTCAATGGTATGTCATTTCTTAGACAACTGTCAATTACCATCGGTCTAACAGTGATGTTATTGACACCACCATGTATATTACTGTGAAGGAAGCTGTGTGTTTTACTCTGTGGCTACAGCCCTTCAAGCAGCATTTCGAATTTGCGGAATTGAGGTTGATGAATTGTCATGGGAAGAGTTATATGATATTGTTGGACCTGACAATCCATTACGCACATTTGTAGCACTACGGGCCTTAAAATATCGTGGAATTCGTAGAAGAATTGACTATGAGAAGGTATATTGGTGTCTAGATTTAATTTATTTTGCATTTAAGTCTTTTTTTTTGGCTTCCTGACAAGAATGTTTAGTTTTTTCAGAATCTGGAAATTCATATATTGCATGACTATTGCTTCTGAATATTATTTCCACATTTGAACTTTTTGTTTGCCAAATTGTAATGCTTTTACAGGGAAATCTCAAATGCACATGGTACAAGATAAGTCAATTTTATCATTTCTGCAATGTGGACATCATGGACAATGATAATCCCTGTGGACTGGATCCTGAGAATGTAAAGGCAGCCATTGATAACTTTCTTAGCAGGACTGTATTGCTCGCTCACTTTCCCATCAGCAATAATTATCATGATCTAGATAATGGTGGAGATCACATATACTTTTATGACAAGGATAATCCAGTTGTGGAAGAAGTCGGTGATGTTCCCAGTCTCATTCCGACCCATCTGGCTGTTCTGGATTTGAAGAAAATATCCCACTTTTTGAGTTCCAAGATTGTAATGGTAAGAAGTTTGGCAAAAAGGGCTTTGGCAGAATATTGCCGAGCAGCATTGTCCTTATATGGATTCGATGTTATCATAGAGTAGAGGAACTTACTTAAGTTGTGCAATATGGCTTGGAATCTTGTATGGGTACTTGAGCTCTATGCATGCAGAATGTAATTATGTTCTATTTTGATGTGCTCTGAAGAACCTGATGGACTCAGTTTATTTTTTGTAGTTGTGAAGTTACCATGTCTGATGGATTTATATGCATGTACATTGAGATTGTAGTAGTGGTGGTGCAATTATTCACTGTGAGCTTTTGTCTCCACCCTGAATATATAATTTAAGGTATATCGAATCCTTTGTATCCCTCTGTTCTAGTAGCAGTGTTTACTTATGTGTGGCAGTAATACATAGTCATGAAGATCCAAGAAAATACACTTATCTGTTAAAAGAAGATCGAGGAAAGAAATAACCGATATTCTCTAGGAAGGGAATCAATCAGGTTATCATGAAACTTTTAAAAAAAAAAGGTATTAGAAAAAGGAAACTTCGTATTGACGAACATGGTCTGGTCAGCGAGGGGGCGAACGGATGACCCTGGCCCAATGGGTCGTGCTTCGTGGGCTGCTCAAAAGCCTGCAAAAAAGTTCAGCACGAATCTGGCACAATTCAAAATAATTTCGTGTCAAGCCAGCATGATACAACGCTATGGGCCATGCTTGAGCCGAGGCCTTAGCCCGGTGGTGGTACAGCACACCCCGAAAAGTAGATATTCAATAAAATACGTAGAGTGAAACGTACTACATGTCCCTGAACTATTTAAGAACGATCATCTAGGTCCATAAACTCTCAAAGCGATCATATGAATCCTTAAACTATTCTCGAATGGTCATTTGGGTCATAAACTTTATATCGACACCTTGGGTCCATGATCTATTTATATTATATTAATCAGATCCACAATGTATGTCCCGCCGCTCTCAAGACACAATGTGGCCCGTGCCCACAGCCCACCGGCCTGTATACGCACCAAGCATCGACGACGACGACATGTCACTTCGTGTGTGTGAAAGGCGACCACACACATAGGGTAGGCTTGTGTCACTGGTAACAGGCAACCGTCATCGTAAATACTGAATAACAGACGCGGAACGGCAAGGTCACGATGGAGAGTGTGCGGTTGGATGGGAGTTGATACCGCGATGGAAGAGCACACCTGCTAGCTGGCATCATTTGCGTGGAGAGTGGTGGTGTGGCGGTGACGGCGCGCAGAGAGCGTTCAAGCACTGGTGATGTGCATGAAAGGCAACTGAATGACGACAATGTGGATCTAGTTGATATAATATAGATAAATCATGGATCTAGAGCGATTAATATAAAATTTATGGACCTAGATGAACATACATGAATAGTTTAGGGACCCAGCAGTCACTTTAAAATTTCATGGTCCTAGATAACTACTCTTAAATAGTCTAGGACCTATGATGTATTTACTCAAATATCTACCCTACTCATATGAAAGAACTCAGTCAAGCGAAAGGCATTTCCCTTCATTCAACAAGCTGCAGGTTCAATTTTCCCCACCTCCTTATATTTTTTTTACACCTTTATTCTCAATTTGTGGACTAATGTGTTGCATATTTTATTTTGGGTCGTGGCCTCATCCCGTGGGCTAGCACGGTACAACCCGATATTAATTTTGTGTCGTGTCAACTCGAAATTAAACGAGCCATGTTTTTATGGATCCGGGCTGTGCCATGCCAGGCGGCCCGTTAGTGCTGGTCAACGCCTCAATGGGACGCCCGACACAACCCGTTACTCTTCGAGTCAACAAGCCGTCAGCCCACGGCACAACACGAATGCTGCATGCCGTGCTGAGCCAGCCTGTTAGGCACACATGCACGGTGACCCGTTAGGCACGTCGACCCGTTAACGCTCAAAGACGGAATGATAGTGACGAAAAATAGAGTTTGGACCGGATTGAAACGTGGTCAACTAGTTCCTCACACAACAGATGCCACCATGGCACTCATGGTTTGATGTTTATATAGAAATCATTTTTAAATAAGTTCTGCTTGGATCATGCCTAAATAGACCTATTCCGTGCTTTACCAGGTCAAAAGATAAACGGGCGATGCCCCTGCCGCCCGTCGGGCCGCCCGTCGATCCAAGAGCGGCACAAAATTATAGGCCCTACATAAAATTAAACGGGTCATATCATGTTTGGATCAGGTCAAAAATTCCGTGCTTCAAGCTGACCACTTTGCACGGCCGGTTGGACGAAGACTGACTAAGAGCAACTCCAGTGGAAGACTCTAAAAGGCCCTCTACTCTAAAATTTAGAGGCTCTTATCTAAAAATTGAACTCCAACAGACCCTCCAAAAGGGCCTATATTTTACATATCCTCTAAATTTCTGATGCAAGGCTCCATTCCTAGAGGGTCTCTGTTGCCTCTCCAAACGCGGGTCCCACTATTTCTTACTATTTCTTTTCTTTTTTTCCACAGATTTTTCTCTCCCCATCGTTTCCCCATCTCTCTCTCTCTCCCCACGGCGCCGGCGACCTCCGACCTCCGAATGCGCAGTTCGCTGCCTCCCCCTGCCTCTGGTCCCCAGCTCCGCCCATAGACGCCGTCGATCCGAGCTCCGGTGAGCGGCGGCGCCATGAAACTCACCGGCAGGTAGAGCCGCACGAGGTGGGCTAGGCGAGAGAGCACCGCGCCGGCGAGTGCATCGGCAGGATCCACCGGCGCTGCCTACCGGACTCCGGCGAGCTGCCTCCATGCCGCGCCGCCGCCTTCCGGATTCCGGCAAGCTGCCTTCATGCCGTGCCGCCTACTTCTCCTGCTAGCCGGCCGGGCGTGCCGCCGGTGCCTTCTCCCGCATTGCTTCGCGCATCCCAAGGCCGTCTCCTGCACGCGCCGCCGTGCGCTTTTGCCCGCGGTGACCTCCAGGCGACGACCGGAGTGAGGTGCGGCGACGGCGACGAGCACGTCCATCCCGCGGGCGAGCTGGGCCTCGCGCCGCTGCGCTTGCCGAAGGAAGACGGCGATGCCGCTGCGCTTGGAGTCCACCCCAGCTCGGCGCCTCGGCCTCATCGTCTAGCGCCTCCTATCTCCGGTGAGCGGCGTAGGCGCGTGGATGCACCTCAGTGGACGAGGTGGACAAGGGCCCACTTGTCACACAAAAAATAGAGGCCTGTTTGAAGGTTTCGCTGGAGTGGAAAATAATTTTTGGCCTCCAATATTTTGAATATGGAACTGCAAACCAGAAAATAGAGGCCTGTTTTTGCAGGTCCCGCTGGAGATGCATGACTATAGCCCGAAAAGTCAGGGTCCAAGTCGAATTGAAGGCTTGAAGCGCGGCCGAACCAGATTCAGGTTCCAAGTTGAACTTGAACCCATAAATTGCGGGTGTCGGGCGTCTCCAATTCGGCCTGTTTCGACTACAAGCGAAGCCGCACATTCCTTTCTAGCGGAGACGCCGGAGAAGCCCGCTACCGCCGCCGATCGCCTCCGCCACCAGCCACCCTCCCGCTGACGGACACCTCCGCCGCCGCCTCTGAGCCCGACGGAGGTGCTCACGCCGCTGCCTCCGAAGGAGAAGGTGATGATGCCCTAACCCTAACTCCGGCCTAGATATTTTTCCCCTGATTTAGTTCAGATTTGTCAATCATAGCCGATAATTTCGTTGTGATCCTCCTAATTGAATTGCTACCTCTCGATCGGGTTGGAAATTCCTAGTTTATTTATCCTTGTTGAAAAGCCTGCATTTGATTTTTGTTCTCCCAGAAAAATTAGTTCAGAAACATTTTGTGTCGGATTCTTTCTATATTAATTGTTGCAAACTGTTTTTTTTAGCTGAGAACATGAAGAAGGGTGAAGTTTCCTTTTGAGTTTGTAGAGTTTTTCGTAATCTCACAATTTCTTTTCTTACTAACAATCATCCTTCAATGTTCAGGATCATGGAGCTGCTGTAGCACACATCCTTGAGGACTGACAACTTGGATAACCACGTTCCTCAGCTTGGAGAACCTGGATGGCTTCCTCCCTCTCTTTCGGCACTCCAGCAAAGCAATGACGTCAGAACTTGGATGGCTCCATCCCTCGTTTTCGGCCCTCCAGCAAAGCATTAGCTCAGAGTCAAGAGAAACTGGATGGCTCCCTCCCTCGCTGTCTGCCCTCAAGCAGTCAAGCAGTGGCTCAGATTCAGGAGAAGTCGGACCAGTTCCTCCTGCAATGGTATCTGACTTCCTGCAATCAAGCAGCACATCTGAGTCAGAAAATCCCAAATGTGACTCCTTTGAACTCCGCTGTCTCGCCAACCTGAGTAAAGCGTACCTCCCTGTTCCGCCACCTCCTGCACCTGCTCGGTAAGAAGTCAAATCCCTTTTTAATTTATATGTGCACCTGTTTGTCTCAATTTTGTGTGCATGACATGGAGGATATTTGAACTTAATATAGTGGATATTGGGACATTTGCAGTAAACTATAATTAGTAGGTTTGCTGCCACAACCTAAGGCACTGTGCTTCTAATCTAACATAATTCTTCAACTTTATGTGGGATGTAGCGAATTTGTTGTTGTACTGGTCACAAGTGACAAATGCAGGCTAAGTTCTGGATATACATGTTCAAACTTTGGAATTTTGAGTATAAAAATTTGTGCTAGTATGCCATGAATGTACTTAATTTTGTATGTACATAAAAATCAAGACATTATGGCATTGGCTGTAGTATGGATCACTTTTGTTTAAATCAAGCACTTCGTTTTTGAATGCTGTTGTGTTGAGTGTACTTTGTGGTGCCATGCGCGAGTGAAATTTGAGATTTAGTGATGTGAACTGAGGAAGTTAGCAAGTTATGACGGATACAATTGCAAAGTAGTAGTTATTATTTGTGCAGCAGATTGAAATTTTAATATCTCATTCTGCACTTGTAGCAAGGACTTTGATGTTAGACTCTTACTGGGCTCCTGCATGTTGCATAATCAGGATTTTTGTTTTGTATTTCTGTTGCACATCCAGTCGCAACACCCTAGTGCAATAATTTTCTCATCTTTTGCATCTAACATTTACTTGCACATGGATACCTGGCATAATTCTCATCTTTTGCATTACCCTATGTCAGTGACCAATTGTTTGAATGCATCCTACATGTCATTTACAAGCCTCTAGTATAGATTATAACGGCATCAAAAGTGTTGTTAGGAACACAAATAGCTTTGATATAACTACAATATTGTGAATTCCACTGGAAACATTTGAGACAAAAAACTTTCAAAGGGCCATTTTTTATTCCTTAATATGTCCTGCATTGCTGTCATTAACAACATAAAACTGAGTATGCATGATTGCAGATAGGTGTCTGTACAAATCAATATTTTATAATATCTATCTAATACACCTTTTGGCATTTCGATTTGACATTGTTGTTTGTTGCAGGGCAATCACTGGTTTGACAAAACCTAGCCACATTCTTCGTGCTAGTCCAAAAGCTATCCTTGAGCTATCCAAGAGATTTGCCAGCGGCGCCTTGGAGCACTACAACGAGGGGAAGAAGGTATGCTGCATCATTTTTTACTTCTTTTTAGAAAAGAATATTATATCTGTTTTGAACATCTAAATTGGATTTATGACATTTTTTTAATCTTTTCCTTGTCCAGGATAAATTCGAGCTTGTGGATGCAATGCCTGTGATTATGATGCCTGAATCAGGCCGTCGCTACACACATGTTAACTTCACAGCCAAGTCAAGCAAGGAAGGTTCACCTGAAAAGCTTTTCTTTGCTGAACTGCACAACTGTGGCAAATTCCGTGCTCGTAGTGGGTTCATTGTTACATTTTGTAAACCACTGGGTTCTGATACAACAGGTGAGTAATCCTTTCTTTTCTATCAGCCAAAACCCAACAGTTTCATACATAAGAATGTCTCTTCTAAAGCATGCAATAGACTTGCACCTAAATCAAAAGTTGAAATGAATGCGATCCTGAGAAAATTTTTAGTGCACATGCCAGTTTTTAGGTGGATATGAAATGTGTTGAGTTAACATTATTTTCTAGGTTTCAGTGGTTGATCCTTAATATTTTCTTAGCTGATCTTGCTCCTAATGCCATTTAACTCAATATATTATTGTGTTGAAAGCGATGCAAACATCAGAAATGAACTGGCCTAACAGTTGAAGTTTCCATGATCTTAACAAAGAATTCTCAATGTCTGATGTGATGCTAAATTAAGTCTTTAAACTGGGCTGCGTGTCCTTGCTGTCGACATGAACACTACGAATATGAACTTGCATTTGCTCATGTTGCATCCACAGACCACAGGGGAATGTTCTGATTATGTTTTATTTGTTGCAGTTGGTCACAAAAGCTTTGAGCTCGATACCAAACCGCAGAAGAGTGTTGATTTCACACGCTGCTTTGGCTGCACTCCAAGAATTGTTCATCCCAAGCGCGGTTACATTGCTGGTCACTGTACCATTCCATATGCTTATGACAGTAGATGCTAGAGGGTTAGCTGCCATATGCTATGTCCTTGTTTGGAGTAATTAGATGTGGACGATACTACTATCACCGAGGAGTGAAGTAGAATAATTAAATAGTATTGTATGACTGTACTGTTGGTCGAATTATTACGGCCTCTCTTTGCTGTTGATTATTATGCATACTATATTGCGAGCTATCTGTCTGTGCTGTGAAGACTAAATGGAAACAAAGGTTCTCTTAATGAAAACTGCTTTATTTGCATGAGATGGGTGACATAAAGTGCAAAACCATCACTACGGGAAAACCCGTATTTGCCGAGTGCCTAAGGTACTCGGCAAAGCCCTAAATGCACTCGGCAAAGGCTTTGCCGAGTGTTGCACTCGGCAAAGACCAATGCATTGTGGAATGGAGGGGTATCTGCCATTGACTCTGCGATCTGGGTTTACATTTAGGCATCATGTAATCATCAACACCACTCTCCATTTTTGGCCATTGGATTTAATGAGCGCAGAATCTTGTGTTGCTGCTGTAGTGGTAAAAACTAAATAATTGGCGCATCATTTGATATTAATTAGGTGACAAAAATTTTAATAGGAGAGAGGGACCAGTGAAACCATTGCTTCCAAAAATATGAAACCCAAATAAAATACTACTTGAGGCGCCTTCGGTTTCATCCCCGACTGAGAAAATCCAATCCTGTACACCGGGCGGTTCCGCCTCCCGCCCTGTGGCGACCTCGCTATTCTTCGCGCGCCTTGCTCCCGCCCTCCCCCAATTTCTTCTCTTCTTGTGCGCCGCCGATTTCCCCGGGCTCCCTAGCTTTTCCGGTGGCAGTCCGGCTCCTGTTTGGCGTCCTTGCTTTTGGAAGATGCTGCCGGTCAACAGCGCGGCCACCGCATCGATCTCTGGCGAGGAGCCACTCCCCCATTTGGGTGAGGATCTCCCGAACCACATACACCTTCCCAACCCATTCTCGAGCCTTCTCACTCTCCTTCCAAGGGCAGCAATCCAGCATGGAGCTCCACCCGTCATAGCTGTTCCTCCTTGTAGCAGGTAGCAGCAGCTGCTCCCCATGTCCACAACCCAAACTGACAGCTCAAATAGATGTGCAATGCGTAAAAGAATCGATTCCACCGCTCCCTGAATGCCCTCCCCTAGGAGTGGAGCACAAATTCCCTTGTTCCAATAATACATCGTACCTTGCATTATTGACTAGCAACTTCCACTCTAATGGAGGAGCACGAGCTTTTGAGGAGGTGCTCACGGAGGGAACGCACCAAGCTCATGCTTGCTCACGAGCTTGTTCCTGCTCAAGGAATGGGCAGGCTTGTACATGCTCATGCGGCGCTGTTGTTCGGGAGGGAGTTAGAGATGGCGCAGGAGGAAGGGAGCCAGCCAGTGGCGTGGTGCAGGAGAGAGAGAGAGAGCCAGACGGTGGCGCTGGCGCGGTTCAGAGGAGAAGAGAGCCAGACAACAGCGCAGCGCAGAACGAAGGTCCGGAACAAGGATGGGGATGTGAACAGGAGACGATGCAAAATGATATATTTACAGGTTGGCTACATAATTCGTATGACACATTTGATCACAACTCTATGCACTAATTAAATGTTTTGAGTAGATGAAACTATGCATTGAGAGAGGTTCTTTCATTGCATAATTAATTTCATGACATACCAAAGCTAAAAAATCTCACGTGACACTTGCTAACTGTAAAATGTGGACTGAGACTGGCCTAATTGACATATATTTATTGTTAGAAGTACAGCAAATGAAAACGAAGTCAATGACACATATGATTACTACTGTTGATTGAGCTTAAGATTGTAAATAACTACGATACAATGCGAAGTCGCTAAGACAACATGATTATTAGATGGTATAGCAAAGCGAATGCAAAGTCACTGAGAAACATGATGGTACACAGCAAAGCGAAGTCGACAACACATTACTACTGAAGTGAGTAATTATTTCGTCATTAGTTGCCATCGTCGTCCTCTTGGTCATCCGAATCATCATCGTAGTCCACCAACTGGTACACGTCCTCATTTTCTGAAGATTATTGATCGTCAGGTGTGCATGAAATTAATCAGTTAAAAGAACTAATTATGTCAACCAGGTAAAATAGTTCCATATGAAAGATATAGCTGATTCAGTTAATTCAGTATCTGTATTTATCTAGGAAAACGAAGCTTGCCTGCTGGGTTTTCATGATGCGGCTGGTGGCCGACAAATCCTCCCTGCAAGGGATGCTTGAGGCCTGTGCAGTATAAGCAGTTGTCCCGAGTCCTGCCTTCTTCTGCGGAGTCCCGAGTCCGAGCAGCAAAAATCAATTCCAACTGTTTATGCTTGTGTGAACATTATTCGCAGGTTGGTACGAGTACAACATACCTTTGGTTAGGAAAGGAACGACCATGGTGACGTTCTCGGGGATGCCATCAGGGCCATTGACCTCCGCAAAGAAAGTGTAAGGCTCGCCGTCATCACCGCCATTGCTGTTAAACACCGCCTTGAAGTTGACGTGGAAGTAGGCAACCCCGTTGGAGAAGAACATGTGGCTATCTGTTGAGTCCAGCAAGCTGATGGGCGAGTTCCCCTACTGATCCGTAATATACGATATGTTTGGAACACAGCTAGTATTCAGTGTTCTGGCTAATATATACCAGCAACATGTATTTATCTGTTGTTGTTGTTCACCTACCTGCTGCTGACTGTAGAACTGCACTGCCAGCCTTGCGCACATTCCGGATTGGTTGCCATCCTCGTCTTCGAAGTACCAAGTCTCATCCAGCGGCCGTGGCATCTCCGCCGCGTCGTTCAGTCTCGCGGGCAAGTTGTTGAAATGCTCGACAAAGGTGCTACTCATGTAATCAGCGTAGCTGCTGCATATCAGTGAACGGTAGTCGTCAACGTACTGTGTTTGACGCGTACTGTATATATATACATCAACTACAGTACCTACGCACGTACGTACCGGTATGTAGGAGGATCGTTACCACGGCCACCGGCGCCGTAGTTAGGAGTGTAGCCAGCCATCACCGCCGGCCAGCGCTCTCTGCTATCTGGTAGCTGGTTCTTCGTAACAAGAGAGGCTTGGTGTTTGCTAGAGAGCGAGCCAGTGAGCAGCTACAGATAATCCATGTGTGTCAAATATATACACCTACAAGAGACCAGATCGGATAACCTGCAAATTAGCTCTGCAGGAAAAAAATGATTCGATAGGACGAAAAAATACGGTTGCTTCGAAAGCGCATCGAGCTACCGCGTCAGCGTATTACATGCATGTGCGGAGATGCGTATCTGATCGTTCTCGTGAAGAAGCAACGCATGCATATCTTTATCTGACTAACACGAGAGTGCGAAGAGAGCTGCGCCATGCGCTTCTCTCCAATAATTTTGCACAGACGACGGTACTGACGGTCACGCAATGTGGATTTGGTGTCCACATATATCTCTCACTGGTAACGCGGGGTAACTTTGCTAACGAGCCGGTTAGAAACTGTGCCGTCTGATCGCGGCGACGGCAAGGCAATAAATTAGAAAATAATGGCTTAATTAGCTCTACCCGCCGGCGACACTATGATTTAATGTATATGTTGTAATGAAACTATCCATCCGCTTGCGGGTTGCATTCCAAACCGATACCTGCAGGTCTGAGGTCAGGTCCCTATGAATACCCACTACCTTCTCCGGCTTCCCCTAGCTAGTAGTATTTGGAGAGTCAATCCATCAGTTCCTTCTTAGCTCACCCCAATCATAATTAACGACATGGACGTCGGCTTGTCAAGCAGCACTTTGCTTTTTATCTGTTTATCTTCTGCTCGTACAATTATCATGGACTGGAGATGCTGATGTGGAGTTCATCTTTTATGCGTGGTAAACCTTTGATGTGCTTTCCGTTTTGACCATGAAGGTTCTTCATGAAGCAGAACGTGATGATACAGCTAGGCTTCAGTACTTGAAGAAGGTCTACTGACTAGTCAACCTGATGCTTGATTCTTTTGGTTCGTCTATCATAGTCATGCTGCTTCCAAGCTTTTCCTACCCAGTGCTTAGGCTGATGCTCCTTTGGATTACTTATTGGGCTTGCTGTGATAGGTAGTAGCATATCTACTTACTGGGTTCTGATTGTAATGCTGTAAGTAAAGCCGTGTGTCATGGAGATGTGAATTTAACTTATGTAATCCACTGGCTTCAATAGGAAATGAAGTATTCATCATTTACCATACGGAGATGTGAATTTAACTAATGTAATCCACAGGCTTCAATAATAAATGAAGTATTCATTTATCTAAAGAAGGTTCTCAAATATGCATTTAAATATTGTGAATTTGCACGTTTGATCCCCACGTCAATCGAATTCGATGGATGGCAACATTATGTTTCAGTAGCTTGCACTATGGGAAAACGGGTTGTTGCGGAGTGCCGGACTCGGCAAACAACTGGTTTGCCGAGTGTTTTGCCGAGCGTCACCAAAAAATAAAACACTTGGCAAACATGCCAACAACACTCGGTAAAGATTGAACACTCAAGGTCTCCGTGACATGTTACTTGACTATGAGGAAACACAGTGAGGAGCCGGAGCCAACTGCTAAGGCGTATTACCAAAGTTGTCTGTGACACATCAACACCTTTATGGGCATACCAAGGTTTCTCAATTGGATGCCATTGCACGCCTAATGGCCATAAAGTCCTAGTTTAGCCTGAGTGCTTGTTTCAATGTTCTGTTGACAGTCTGTGGCACCCTACTTCCGGAAGGTCACATTTTTCCAAAGAGCATATATGAGGCACAAAAACTATTTCGTGCACTTAAGATGCCATGTGAATAGATACATGCTTGTCCGAACGGATGTGTCTTATTTAGGAAAGAACATAAAGAAGAAAATTAGTGTTCAAATTGTAAAGCCTCTAGGTATGTGGAGGTAGACTCCGGTGATGGTCAAAAGCGGTAGCTTAAGGTTCCCGTGAAAATCCAACGGTAACTTCCGTTCATAGCAAGGATCCAACTTCTTTACATGAATAAGAAGACCGGGAAACAAATGAAATGACACAAAATGGATTTTGACACAATCTTGATAAGGTTGTACATTTATTCGATGGTGGGTCCTGAAAACATTTGATGAGAATCATGACAAAGCTGAAGAGGCTCGGAATGTACGTGTGGCACTGGCAACCGATGGGTTCAATCTTTATGGAATGACGGCTACCCCATACATATTGAAGATGCAACTAGGTCTCCTAGTGGGTTTTGATGATAACTGACAAAGAATTAAAATATCTAATGGTTTATTGAGCTAATGTGTAGGATATTAAAGGTTATTAACCCACAAAGATAGATTGATAGCTCCTCATACAGATGTCAAAAGATGGACTCAAAGTGAAGCTTCAAAATAGATTTATAGATCTTTGAGTCTATGAATGCCAAACTATAAAGATGGGTGAATTAGTCTTTCATGCAGGGAATATATACTCGAGATACAAAACCCAAGCTTGGATCAAACCAAAATTCATCAAAAAGTCCAAAAAGACCAAAAGTCCAAAACCTCTCTCCAACCAAAACCATATTCCACGAACTTCGTCACCAGGACGGAACTTCCGTCAAAAACAGAAAGTTTTGGAGGGAACTTTCGTCCTTGGCGGAAGTTTCGACCTAGGAACTTCGTAACCCTAGGTCAAGCTTCAAGTCTTCACGGCTCACGGAACTTCCGTCAAAAATAGAATGTTTCTAATGGAAGTTCTGCGAGCCACGTAACTTTTGTCAAATCTACCCTTTTACACCACAACGACTCTTTTGGACCCACTCCTACAAATAGACCTATCCATCACGGTTGAGAGGTTGTTGGTGCTTTTTGAACACTTTTATCTCCCTCAAGCTCTTGCTCTCACCTCTGCCTCACTCCCCTTGAGATTCAAGTCCATTTGTGAGAGCTCCATCCCAAATCCAAGCTTGAGAAGCATCATCCCAATCTTGAGCACATCTTCCCCTAGCAAGCAAACCCTAATTCACTTGTTACTTTTGGAGATTTGTTCTCCTAGATTGGCTAGGTGTCACCCTAGAGCTCCCAAGATTGTGGTGAGCCTAGGGAAGTTTGTGGAGGTTGTGATTCGTCTCCGGGAGGAAAAGAATCAAAGAACAACAAGAAGAAAACCAAGTTTGACCTTTGTGGTCACTTAGGGAGGATTAGGGTTGAGAGAGACCTGACTTTTTGTGAGCTCCTCAACGGAGACGTAGGAACTTCTTTATGAGGGTCTAAACTTCGGTGAACAAATCTCGTGTCTCTCTTGTGCTGCTTGCTCTTGTTCTTCGCTCTTGATTCTTGTTGGTGATTGTGATATATTGTGGCCGATCTACTTGTATGGTGTGTGGATTGTGTCTTCCTGCAGGTACAACACTCCTCGGTGATCAAGGAAGTTTTCCATTCAACTAGAATCGTGAGATTCCTCCTCCCCTTGTTCCTTGTGCTTTGCTGCTCACCTAGAACAGATGTTCCATCCATCACGGAAGTTCCATGACAGACGGAAGTTCCATCCTATCTGGTTTAATTTGGTTTTGAGTGTTGTGATTTTCAAGAATTGTTTTAGCTTGCCTATTCACCCTCCCTATAGGCAACTTTCAATTGGTATCGGAGCCGGTCTTCTCGTGAAGAGACTAACCGTAGAAGAAAAGATGTCGGGGAA
Source organism: Chloris gayana (assembly GCA_031894775.1). Lineage (NCBI taxonomy): Eukaryota > Viridiplantae > Streptophyta > Magnoliopsida > Poales > Poaceae > Chloris > Chloris gayana. The sequence continues at coordinate 178,665 of JAUNZO010005165.1, forward strand.
TTTGAGGATGTGGAGAGCGACCCTAACAAGAAGAACATGACCGGCATGAGCGATCCGCATTTCAATCCTTGGGTTGCAGGTGGTGTAAGTGGATCGAAGTTGGATACAAGATACAACTTCAACTATAGTGACGTGGACAACATCAATGGTAGTGGTAGTGAAAGATTGCCATGGTTTGATGGGAAAGACTTTAGTTGGTACAAGCATAGGATGAAGATGTACTTGCTGTCTATTGGTCCACCTATTTGGGAAATTGTGGAGAAAGGCTTTGTGCTAGAAGCCAAGGGCCCACCGTCATGGACACCTTGCTTCTCCACCGGAATGCACAAGCCGTGTCGGCTATGCTTTCCTCTTTCATCCCTAAGGAGTACTCTAGAGTATCCCGACTCGATAATGCTAAAGCTATTTGGGATAAGCTCATTGCGGCACACGAAGGAGTGGATGTGTTAAAGAAGTTAAGAATGCAAGTGTTGAAGAATCAATTCAACTTCTTTGTCGAGATTATGTGACCGTCGAAGAAGTGAACCTCAAGCTCCTCATGTCGCTTAGGGTGTGGAACTCCACCCTTTGTACCATCATAGAAAAAGGAGGGTTTTGAGACATTCTCCATGGATGAAGTGATTGGAAGGATTCTTGCTCACAAGAGTGAACCTGCTCATAGGGGATGAGAGAACGAGCAAAAATGATGTGGCCCTCAAGGCCAAGAAGGAGGATGTGGAGGTTGACCAAATTGAGATTGAGGAAGACAATGAACAGCTTGCTCTATTTGTGAAGAAGTTCGACAAAGTTCATGATCAACAACGGCTTCACTAAGAAAAGCTTTGACAAGGCCAAAGCTAGAAGGTCAACTAGGAAGTGCTACCATTGTCATGATCCGGGCACCTCGTAGCGGAGTGTCACACGTGTTGTGTATGGTGATGGATGTACACGAGAGTTTTTATAATGATAATTGATGCAAGATAATTACTTCTCTTGTCACATTGCACGATATTATTAGATTTTTATTATGAAATTCGTTGACTCCAAATCCATTAATATATCAATTGTTTGTTCAACTTTTGTACCTATTGATGATGGGGGAATTCCTTAGCGGCCATTGAAAAAAATTATTTCCTTTTTGGCCATAAAAAAATTCCAATTTCCTTAGTGGCCATCAGTTCAAAATTTTATGTCTTAGTGGCCACTTTTGAAGAGTGAATGATGATAACTGGTAGGAGAGGAGATGAATTTACACTTAAGTATTTTTTATTAGATTTTATATAATAGCTACTTTTTATCATGTTTATAAATATATCTACAAATGACACCAATTTAGGTCACAAAGTAGTCACGTAAATCTTAAGCCGAGCAGGAATTTTAATTTGTGAAGAATTAGACCTAGTAATTAATGTAATTCCTATGGATTATTTTTCGAATTTATATAGAATGTAATATTTGAGTTTTAAACCCATGGTAACACCCAGCTAGAAAAGAATACGTTCTTTAGGAAGCCAACAAAGTATGCAACAAAGAATACGTAATGGCTTCAAGTTTTGTGTGGGTCTCTAATTAATTATGGACCTAGTAAATCCAACCTACCGCACATAGCAGATTTTTTGTTTGAGGCCTGTGGGCTCCACCTGGGCTTTCTTTCTTGACATTTGGATTGACATCCGGTGGCTGAAAAAATTTGACTGAATCAAATGTCAGGCAGCCTTTGTGACAAATCTTTTCTTTATACGTCCAATATCAATGGTTAATACAGATATATGCAACAAAAATGCTCAAGGGCAAATGTGTCTTTTTTCTTGCAAATTATGACCATTCTCTCATAAAAGTGGCCATTAAGGCATAAAATTTTGAAGTGATGGCCACTAACGAAATTGAAAAATTTTAATGGCCAATAAGGAAACACAAAATTTTTTGATGGCCACTAGGGAATTTTCCCGATGATTTAATCCTGTTTTACTTGGTATTATGAATTCTGTTTGATGATGAGAGAAGAAATCAAGACATGAGTCTTCAAAGAATTGTATTTTTTTCTTATCCTTTTGAAGGCATGAAACCGTCCGTTACACCGTGCATAGGTTGTTCATTATATTTTTTTCTTGTAGGTACACGTTTTTCTCTTGGGATTACAGTTTTGTCATTCAGTATGGGAGGACAGTAAATGAGTCCTCTTCTTAAATATATAACCGAAAATAATAATAGGGAAAAAATAATCTCATTTAGACGAAAGCAGAAAAAAAGAATAACGTTCATTATTAGAGATTTCATAATGTGTATACCAAAAAAAAAGAAAAAAATTAAGAGCTGCCTCAATGCTTTGGCCAGATTTTAGTTTTTTTTTCAAAGTCCAATAGGACTCTCTTACGTGTTTAAACCAATAGGACTGCGTTATAGATTTTTCTTTCTATTCAAAGTCCAATAGGAGTTTGTTACGTGCAGTTCAAATGCCTTGGCTAGAATTTTACTTTTTTCGAAGTCCAATTGGATAATAAATAGGATAGCTCCTTCCTTGTTAAATTAGGCCTGCGTAATTCTCGACCGTTAGATCTTTATAAAATCCAACAGCTTATATTTTCTCTTTTTCCTGATTATTATGGGATTTTCTTGGTCCTGAGAGGAAACGTGGTGAATTCTTTTAACCTTATAATATAAATATAATAGATATTGATTTTTCAAAATGTGACAGAGACGTGCTTTGGATCTTAGAACGAATTACATAATATTATGGCGTTGCTAGATTTCAGTCGACTGAAAGTTATTAACTTTTAGTCGACGCCCACAACCGTTCGATTAGGATCAAGCGGTAGCAGCTATCGGATCTGTTGATGAACCCGTTAAGGGATTGAAAAAACTGTCATATAGAAGACGCAAATACAGACCCGTTAAGACCTAAAATGGGTGTAAACAAATAACAATTGATAATGTGTCTTATATAAAAATACATAACCCTATAAATGTTTAAACTATAAATTTATACAAAAATCATAGAATTCAACATGCGGACCCGTTAAGGCCCATTAACTTCTTGGCGTAGATGGACCGATAACTCATGTCGACCACCTCGCACCCCACCATCCTCACTCATGCATTTATCGCTGGCTCTCTGCCACCTGTCACACCTCCGACATCCTCGGTGCACCTGCCTCGCGCCCAGCCAGCAGTGGCACCACAACAGCCACGGTCGGGGAGGCTCCACCCTTGCATCCACTAACCCACAAATTTCAGCTGGCTTCTATCAATGAGAACGAGAAGGCTTCTTCCGAGTTGGATTCCTAGGGAAGCCATAGTAACAATGAGGATGGCAACAACCCTTTATGTGACAAACACTAGATGCATGTGTCCAACACATCAAATATCAGTGCGATCACATTAATCCTCGTATATATGGGGCTGCGCATTCGTTAGTGGCGGACCATCATACTTACTCATCGTTGAAAAGCACAACCTCACGTAAGCAATCTTTTCTTCTGTCCAATCCCTCATGCGTTGCTTTATGGGCCTTACCTTTGGATCCACATCCAGTCAGTGCACAGCCTACTACTTTGTCAATTCCCGGAATATCCTTTGATGACCAAGCGAAGACATCAGCGTTGTTCCTTAGAAACCGAAGGAGCTCCATTTCCCTTTCCTCGGACAATCCGCACCCAATCCAAACAGTCTGATCGGGCCGATCAACGCATAACACGACCTCCTTCGTGCCCTCTTGCGACTCGTACTTTTGGTATATAGTTGGGTGCGGTGGGCAGTTCCACGGGGCCAGAACTGCCTTCGCATTTTTCAATGACATTGATGTGACGCTGTCCTGGAGCCATGTCGACTTCAAACCGTCTTGCCTCAGCCTGATCCCCATATACCGTGATGATCTCTGGTCCTGGTATCTTCATACAGAGGTAACCATGATGAATAATGGCCAGAAACTTGTTGATGACCCTTCGACCTAGCAGCACATTGTATGGAGTCCACTACGTCAAACTTGATATCCTCGGTTCGACTCCCCCTTGTCCATTCGACCCTGAAAACGAGACTTTGAGGGTAATGCAGCCTATGGGGTGAATTGGCTGTCCACCGAAGCCTTGCAGGGGGGGGGTATACGAAGGTTGCAAATCTGCCTCGGTAAATCCCATTTTCTCAAGGGTACTCTATATTAAGACATCTCGCTGAGCTACCTCCGTCAACCAGAACTTTGTGCGTATCAAAGCCATGGATATTGACCCTCATCACGAAAGCATCATCCTGCGGATAAATCATAGGCCTGAAATCAGTTGCTGAAAAAGCCACCGGAACGTCCATCCATTTGTGAAGTCCAACCGGAGGACAAGCTGCTACGTGAGAAACCTGCTCGATGTAATCTTTGCGCTGTCTCTTGGATGGAAAGTCCCTGCTATTTCCTCCGGTGATCATGAGGATCGTCCCCTTAGATCCCTAACCGCATGCGTATCGAGCTGGCTCTGCCGATGGGGCTTGATGCATCACCCTTGATCCCGATCGATGAGCCTCCGGGGTTCGGACTCGCCGGAGACAGACGATGCCTCGCTCAAGCTGAGCTAGTGGTGGATAATGAACTGGCTGCGTCCGCCCATATGTCGAGGCGTACAGGAGTGGAACATAAGGCATCTGGAATGGTAAGGGCGGTGGTGGTGGCAGCGCCTGCGAAGGTGTGATAGGCGTGTAATGACTAGTATGCATTACCGAGCGAGGGCCTTCGGATTGCCCCTTCCGCCTTGCTGTACACATTGCCTTGATTTCTTCACAGCTTGTTGGTAGTGTGATTTGCCCCCGAGCTATGATAATAGCAGTAAGAAGCCCCGTGGCCGCTTCCTGAAAAATTCCCGCCTCGGCCTCCGCCACGACCACCTCCTCTATGACCGCCTCGACTCGGAAGACCCCTGCGATTGTTTTGAAGGGTGGTTTTCTTGCTCGAGGGAATTCTTGTTCTACATTGTATACGTTCCTTGACATCTTCTACTGATTTCCCTCATGCCCGAACTCATCCGAATGCTTCTCCCCCTTCGGTCGGATTGATGACGCCAACCTGCTTTGGCATTCTCGTATATCTTCCTCGACCCTTACCCGGGCTTCCAATATCCTAAGCAGGTGATCTAAAGTTTGCGGTCTTTTCTCTCTTATCCTTCTTCGGGCTTCGCAGATGTGAAGGCCCCTCGCCACGTACTCAATGACAATTGATTCGGGAACATCTGTCACTTGACATTTTAAATGCATGAACCTCTTAGTAAACTGCGCCGGTGTTTCGCCTTCTCTTTGACAAGCATGCGGCTAGATCTCCGCTATTCGGTTCCTTCGGGTGAGACCCTCGAAAATGAACGGACAACGCTTTTTAAGCTGCCCCCAAGAACCGATGGATCCGGATGACAGCCTAGAATACCAAGTACTTGCTATGCCTTCCAAGTGCAGTGGTAAAGCCCTTGCTTTAATTGCATCTCCTCCACCGGCAGATTCAACCGATGTCTCATAACGAATGAAGAACTTCTTCGGGTCAGCCGTCCTCTCGTATACCGGGAGCTGGACTCGGCCAACCAATGAGGCCACACCGCTATCTCGTAACTCCCATGTTAAGGGCAAGGAAGGGTCCACCTCAACCCCCGGTCCGGACCCGCTAGTCGAAGGGAAAACAGTCTGCCTAGGTAATGGATCCTGCGATGGTTGAGTTATCTACCCGAGCCCTTGATCTTGCAAACACAACTCCCGATAAGCTTCGTGGGCCGGAGCCTCGTCGCTCCGACATGTTTGCTCTTTTGAGAACCTCCAGCTACTTTGTTAGCAATTCTTGAGTTCTTATGACAGCTTCCAGCCTTTCTTTGTATCCCGCTTCTTGCCTTGTGAAGTTTTCCGGAGCTCGTGCCCTCAACTCGCGCTCTTCGATTGCCCTCGCTTTGGTTGTACTCGCGCTTCTAGTCGAGTCGCAAGAAGGCTTACTTGCTCCTCTCTTCGGGCTTGCTCTTCAGGGTTCGTAAGAAGCCTTACATGCTCCTCCCTTCGGACTTGCTCTCCACGCTCCGCAAGGAGTCCGGCATTGTCCTCCCTTCGGGATTGCTCTTCACGCTCCGCAAGAAGTCCGGCATTGTCCTCCCATCCGGCTTGTTCTTCGCGGTCTCTCTTCGCTTGGGCTTGTCTTTTCAAGTACAATCGATCCCGCTGCAACCCGAGGTCCTCCGGTGTGGCTCGTGTTGACGCCTCGCGGACCCCTTCGGTCCCAACCGAGGTTCCTTCATTGATCACCCCTTCGGGAAAGTCAGCTTGTGCGAGTATGCCTTCCTCTTGACCCACCGTGTCTCCCGGACCTGCTGCTGTGGAGCCCCGAGGATCACCAATCCTTCGACTTCGGTATATCCACCGGCCATAACGTAGGCTTTCCTGTTCGCTCCCCACGGACGGCGCCAGCTGTTGTGGTTACGAAGGCCACAATCAACAAGGAATGGGCCAGCCCAAGGGTGTCCCGGAGAGTCGGATGGGCTTCGGGACTACGAAGGTTCTTGGGCTAGGCCTATTGAGAAGAAACAGGAAAACTACGAAGGGCCTTGGAACTCGGCAGGAGTCACGAAGGACCCCATGCGGACAATCTCATTTCTATTATAGTGGTTTTACAGGGAGAGTCCAAAGATGGGTTGATGCGATGGGCTGAGAGAGTATTTATAGCCTCATACTCTCTCAACCCTAATGGTCACTATCAGCCCTAATAAATTACACTTATGCCCCCTCTCTATTCTATCTACTCTTGAGCTGAATTCCCTCTTCATGGCCTTATTGAGCCTTGGTTGTGCCAAGTCCTCCCCTCAAAGTGCTCTCCTTTAGGCCGCCGTGCATGTGAGGCGCTTATTCCATGGCCTTGTTGTGCCTTTTCCCTCCGGGACGGCCTACCGGGGTAAGGTGGTGATCTTACCTCCAACACATTAAACAAGAAAGTGAAGGATAATATTATTGTTGATGCATTGTCTGGACAATATACTTTATTGTCCCAACTTGATTGTCGTGTTTTTGGACTAGAATCGATTAAAGAACAATATGCACTTGATCCTAAATTTAAAGATGTATTGTTGAATTGCAAAGAGGGACATTCATGGAACAAGTTTGTGCTAGATGATGGGTACTTGTTTAGAGCTAACCGCATATGCATTCCAATTGGTTCCGTTCGTTTGCTATTGTTGCAGGAAGCGCATGGTGGAGGATTGATGGGACATTTTGGTGCAAAGAAGACGACGGATGTGTTGGCCACACACTTCTTTTGGCCACAGCTTGAGAAGAGATGTTGAGCGCTTTGTGGCTCACCGCACTACTTGTCAAAAAGCGAAGTCTCACTTGAATCCACATGGTTTGTATATGCCTTTTCCCGTTCCTTCAATACCTTGGGCGGATATTTCTATAGATTTTGTTTTAGGACTGCCTAGGACTAAGAGGGGGAGGGATAGTATTTTTGTTGTGGTGGATAGATTTTCTAAGATGCCTCACTTTATACCTTGTCGTAAGAGTGATGATGCTATTCATATTGCTGACCTCTTTTTCAAAGAGATCGTTCGCTTGCATCGTATGCCTTCTACTATTGTTTCAGATCGTGACGCCAAATTCTTGAGTCATTTTTAGCGCACTCTATGGAATAAGCTGGGTACGAAGTTGTTGTTCTCTACAACATGTCACCCACAAACCGGTGGCCAAACCGAGGTAGTGAACCGTACATTGGGCACCATGTTGAGAGCTAATTTCAAGACAAATCTGAAGATGTGGGAGGAATGTTTGCCTCATATGGATTTTGCATATAATCGTGCAACACATTCGACCACCAAAGTAAGTCCTTTTGAGGTAGTGTATGGTTTTAATCCCCGTGCTCCTATTGATATTTTGCCTTTACCTACTAGTGAGAGAGTTCACTTTGATGCTAAGGAGTGTGCTGAATGTATTTTGAAGATGCATGCAACAACTAAGGCCAACATTGAAAAAATGACTGAAAAGTATAGGATTGCTGGTAGTAAGGGTAAAATGGAAGTTAAAATAGAACCGGGTGATTTAGTATGGTTGCACTTGAGAAAGGATCGGTTTCTTGAGTTGAGGAAGTCTAAGTTAAGGCCTAGAGCTGCTGGTCCTTTCAAGATAATTGAGAAGATTAATGATAATGCATATAAACTTGAGTTGCCTCCCGAGTTCAGGGTTAGTCCTACTTTTAACATTTTAGATTTGAAGCCTTACTTGGGAGAAGAAGATGAACTTGAGTCGAGGACGAATCCATTTAAAGTGTGGGAGGATGATGAGGACATCATTCCTTTGGATACACACAACACTCCACGACTGGACATACAAGGTCCAATCACAAGAGCTCAAGCACAATTGAATTTAGAGGTGATCTCATTCCTAAGTACTTTCTTATATGCCTTTGAGGATAGATTGCTATCTAATGATTATATTATGATTAGGAACCATGGAGAGGACCAGGAGATGTTTAGCGAAAATCTTGGAGGCGGAGAGGGCCACATTGGAGGCCCAATCCACGTCGACTTCAAGTTTGATTCGGAGTCCAGGAACAGTCTGACTTAAAATGGACGCACAGATTGCATACGATGTCGGATTTGGACGTTCTATATATGGATGGAAGGATAATTTCATAAAATTTCCAGTGAATCCGGTCCCATGTCAAAAGTCATCGGGAGTCGCCGGGAATCATCGAAAGAGTGGGTCATCCAAAATCTGTTTTGGTGCTGCGTCACCATTTTTGGCCTTTGGGCCGTGTATCTCGTTTGAGCCTATTAGGGGTGCGTCCAGGGGGTCTTGCACGTCCCCAAGTCTTTATTAGCAGCAGCCACTACCCAAGTTAGGGTTGATTTTTGCTTATATTATTCTGCTTAGACAGTTTCGCCGTTTATCGGTTTGTGAGACCCCAACTCGTGAGAGTAATCATACATTTGCAAATTTGTTTGCGTTCTTTCTTGTTCTTGCTTGTGTTCTTGATTCGCAGGCAGGGATTAGCCTTCTTGGTGAGGTCAACCATGCAACGCCGGTTGATAACCATAGAAGACGTGGTGCTGCGATTCCGGGGTTCGAACGTGTTGTTCTGGAGCCGGATCGACGTATGTCATATCTTCGCCAAATCAAGAGTTATCTGAACCTTTCGCAAGATTGGGACCCTAGTCCACATCATTGTGCTGTCCCGGTAATTTTGGTCCCCAAGAAAGATGGAACTTGGAGGATATGTGTGGACTACAAGGCCATCAATAACATCACGATTCGCTACCGTCATCCAATTCCAAGGTTAGATGATATGCTTGATGAATTGAGTGGTTCCACAATATTTTCAAAAATTGATTTGAGAAGTGGGTACCATCAAATTAGAATGAAAGTTGGTGATGAATGAAAAACTGCTTTTAAAAACAAAGTTTGGAATGTATGAATGGTTAGTTATGCCTTTTGGTTTGACAAATAAACCTAGCACTTTCATGAGATTAATGAACCATGTTTTTAGATCATTTATTGACAAGTTTGTTGTTGTATACTTTGATGATATTCTGATTTATAGCAAGACATATGAGGACCATGTTGACCACATTCAACAAGTTTTGAATCAACTTCGAAAGGAGAAGTTATATCCTAATCTTGAGAAGTGTACATTTTGCACAGATCAGGTTCTTTTCCTTGGCTTTGTTGTTTTAGGAAAGGGAATTCAAGTGGATGAATCTAAGGTGAAGGCGATCAAGGATTGGCCAACCCCGACGAACATTAGTCAAGAACTAAAGTAATGTTTGACCTTAGCACCTTTGCTTATTTTGCCGGATTTCACAAAAAAAATTTGAGATTGAGTGCGATGGTAGTGGAATAGGCATTGGAGGTGTTCTCATGCAAGAAGGTAAACCAGTTGGATATTTTAGTTAGAAATTGGGAGGTGCATAATTGAAATACTCTATGTATGACAAGGAGTTGCATGCCTTGGTCAGAGTGCATGAAACATGGCAGCACTACTTATGGCCAAAAGACTGTGTAATTCACTCTGATCATGAGGCATTAAAGTACATGAAAGGACAAGATGAGCTGAATCGACGACATGCTAAGTGGGTAGAATTTATTGAAACATTTCCTTATCTTGTAAATTACAAGAAAGGTAAGGACAACATTGTGATTGATGTTGTATTTCGAAACAATGTTTTGTTGAATCAGCTAGAGGTAGAAGTTCTCGGATTGGAAGACATAAAGAATCTGTACACATCTGATAATGAATTTTCAGAACCTTACTTGCAGTGTCAAGATGGGAAAGGATAGGGAAAATATCACTTGCATGATGGTTTCTTATTTCGAGCTAACAAATTGTATGTTCCAAATTCTTTGGTTAAACTCTTGTTGTTGCACGAAGCACATGCAGGTGGATTAATGGGTCATTTTGGCTAGAAAAGACCTACGAGCTGCTAGGTGATCACTTCTATTGGCCCAAGATGAGAAGAGATGTTGAGAGATTTGTGCAACCTTGCATCATATGTCACAAAGCTAAGTCAAAACTGAACCCACATGGTTTATACACTCCACTACCTATTCCTAGTGTTCCGTGGGAGGATATTAGCATGAATTTTGTTTTGGGTTTACCAAGGACTAAGAGGGGGAGGGATTTAATTTTTGTTATTGTTAATCGATTCTCAAAATTGCACACTCTATACCTTGTGATAAATGCGATGCGCACATAGCTACTTTGTTTTTCAGGGAAATTGCGAAGATGCATGGCATGCAAAAAAAAACTATATTTTCATATCGTGACCTGAAATTTTTGAGCTATTTTTTGAAGTCATTATGGGCAAAACTTGGAACAAACCTGTTATTCTCCACATCAAGTCACCCTCAAAGGGATGGACAAACAGAAGTTGTGAATAGAACTCTATCGACATTGTTGCGAACCTTCATAAAAAAGAATTTGAATATTGCCTACCACATGTGGAATTCGCATATAACAGGGCGGTACACTCGACCACTAACTTCTGTCCATTTGAAATTATATATGGTTTCAACCCGATTGCTCCGATTGATTTGTTGTCTTTGCCATTTCAGGAACGAAGTACGATGGAAGCCTCAAAGTGTGCTGCATATGTAAAGAAAATACATGAGACGACAAAAGAAGCTATTGAGAAAAAGGTCAAGTATTATGCTACAAACGCAAACAAACATAGGAAAAATGTGACATTTGAAACCGGTGATTTGATGTGGATACATATATGGAAGGATCGTTTTCCGAGAAGCGAAGACCCAAGTTGATGCCACGCAGTGATGGACCATTCAAAGTGTTATAAAAAATTAATGATAATGCTTACAAGATCGAACTACCCGGAGAATATAATGTTAGCCCAACATTCAATGTTGCTCACCTCTCCCCATATTATGGGAACAATGAGTTAGAGTCGAGGACGAATCCTTTTCAAGAGGGGGAGTAAGATTAGGACATCACATCTAACCACGTAAACCATCAAGAACAAAGATATATGAATGATATAGGTGGACATGTAAACAATGGAATGGACCACAAATAAGCTACATCAAGCCATGGACCAGCTACACCAATCCAAGGACCGATTACATGCAGTCGTGCTAATGAACTTAAGCAACAAGTGAACTTACTCCTTAATAAATTTAATTCGACTTCAAATAAGAACTTACTACTACCTAAGTATTCTACACTTCTTTTGATAAGGTTTACACAATTAGGAGCTCTCTGGATCAACCAAGATGGAGTACACAAAGGATGACAAGAGTTACACAGAAGCTGATTGGACCCGTTATCTGCTGACTTCAAAGCCACGTTTCCAGGGTCATGCAGACCAGACGTTTCACATTCTTCCTACATAATACACATGGTTGGAAGGACCATCAAGTCTAGTTTCACCTCCAAGAAACGACTCGTCATTTCGACTTCCCGTGAAGGAGTAATGCTCATTTTAGTAGAGATTGCAAGGGAGGCTGAAAGTCGCGTGCGACTTCACGGGATTATTGTTTTTGCACCTTTCACCTACCCTTTTCTTAGTGGAAAATCTTAAATGTTTCACACCCCACTAGGAGGGATGTTCCTAGTATCAATAACTCATGTATCTCAGTCATTTGCAATAACTTTGATAATAGAAAAGAATGCCCTTTGGTTAGCCGAGTGCTATCAATTTCAGAGAGAGATCTCTACCCCTTTGCTGTTGTGATTTCCTTGGACATTACATAAGCGACATTTGACGTCACCAAATTGGTGCTCCTACTCCGTTTGATTTCAGGTTCTGTTGGTTGGTAACTTAGAGTGTGGTTGGGCGAATCCTCGATCAGGCTGCCATATAGAGAAGGTGGTTGGCTTCGAGTTGGTTTTGTCAGGTTGCACTGTTATCCCGGCTGCTTGCAGCTAGTTATCTTGGCTTCTTTGAAGGTAGTTACCTCGATCTTGTTCCTACATCGTGATGATCGGGCCACAAACTCATCAGCTAGTCCTATATTTACCTTCATGTTACTAATTAGTTTTTTTATCACTGCTTATTTCTTTTAGCCAGGTACATTGTATTGTCATAATTAAATCATTGTGATATTTTGATACAGGTTTGTAGTATTAGCCATGATAAGGAAATATAAAATGATTGATATGTCCAAAATGCAAAGGATTTTAAAATGGTTATTCCCCATTTGTGTTGATGAGGACTCCTACTCTTAGTCATGATAGTCACGAGGAAGAAATGCAAAATCTCCAAACTGGTCGATTGAATCCACTTCTTATTCCGATGTGCATTGATGATCAGAGTAAGGAGGACCTCTCCACACCTGCTCTACCTAAGAAGTTACATGAAAACTGAAAAACAACTCTGCACTTCATCCTATATATAAATCATTTGTCCTTACTTTAACAAACACTTATACATTATAAGTGCAACCCACTAAGGTCCATTTACTTCTATTTCTCTCGTCTCACGTTGAGCCACATCACCTCAAAACTAGACCCTCAGATTTTACTTGTGATCTAATCCTCACCATTCATTAGAGGCTTATAGTGGAGCACGGGTTACTAAAATGCCACCTCCAAATAATTATTATAGTTTATTCATCTCATAACATGATTCTTTAACAATTTCACCCACTAAGCCATATATTTCTTTAACGTTCATTATTGTAGGTGTTGCTCATCGTCCTTTCATTCAGATATTTTTTTCTCCCTCAATTGTTATAGCTACTCACCTTGCTGCGACAGATCCGATGACGGCAAGAAGGCAAGCTGACATATGAGGAAAAATAATACATATATGGTAGTCCTATATTCGCCTTCAAGTTACTCGTTAGTTTTTTTTACCACTGCTTATTTCTTTTAGCCAGGTACATTGCATTGCCATAATGACATCATTGTGATATTTTGATACAGGTTTGTATTATTAGCTATGATAAGGAAATATAAAATGATTGATATGTCCAAAATGCAAAGGATTTTAAAATGGTTATTCCTGATTTTTGTTGATGAGGACTCCTACTCTTAGTCATGATAGTTATGAGGAAGAAATGTGAAGTCTCCAAAATGGTTGATTGAATCCACTTCTTATTCCGATGTGCATTGATGATCAGAGTAAGGAGGGCCTCTGTACACCTACGCTACCTAAAAAGTTAAATGGAAACTGAGAAACAACTCTGTACTTCACCTACATATAAATCATTTGTCCTTACTTTAACAAACTTTACTCCATGTTGTGAGTACTATTATTGTTTTAATTCCAATAATATGCTAATATCTCTACACTATACAATATCCCGCAATGCGTGCGGTATCAACTAGCATATATAAAATATGTGTTCTAGTGATATGGTGGAACAACTCTATTCAATGGGCTGTCTTGGCTCTTCCACTTGAAGTTGAATGCAGCATATGACACAAGAAAACTCTCAGTGAGATCGTCTCCTAGCAACATGGCAATCAAATTTTTGTGGTAGTGCCGAACTATGCTGCCTTGGTTAACTTTGTCAAGACAGTACGGCGCAGTCTTTGGGCCAGCACGAGCACGACCAAGGTGGTGCTCATGAATACATCGTCGGTATTTGAGGCAATAATCTACTATATTTTAATCCAGAAATTAACATAAGAAATACATAGCTTAGGCATAACTAGAGTTATGTAGAGATCAAAAGAAACTAGCAAAAACCATAGCAAAATAAGTAATAATATCAATTTTTTTTAATAAGATGAGCGGTCAAACGTGATTTTGAGAAGTTAACGAATGCTTATATAAAAGAGTGGAGGTAGTAGCTTCCAATTAGCACAAAGCATTTGTCTGAAATGATAGAAGGAATTCTGAATGATGAGTAACAATTACTAACCTATATTTCTGAACAAACCAAACGTCCAAAAAATTTTGATGGAGTGCTCTTCCATCTCAAATGTAATACATAAATTTGAAGCAATCATAGATCCAAATTTTTGAATTTTAAAAGTGAATTGAAAATATATAGCGATTAACAACATGGTGGTTGAAATAGATCGATTAAAAAATGAACTTACGACCGGTTAGAAAAATATGTATGAACTTTGGAACCCTTAGTTTTTTCCTTTCCAGCTGTCCCAATCATCAGAGCTTGGCATGTGGTAACACGTCGACCGTCGCTTTCTCGACCTGTGCATTCCGCCGCCCTATGTAAAGTTTTTTCCGCCCTTGGCCTTGCATGCATTTGCGTCGTGTAAGTGTAGGACCGTAGTGACCATGTCTTCAAATCGCGCTGGGCTATCTGGCTTTAGTTGGGCTTCTTGTACTCCGGATTTTGGGCGGGCCTCTGGCTCAAGATACGCCACTAGATCAAGCGGACCCATTCTTTCATCGACTTGTAGGCCCAAGATACTGATTATGCCTCTCTTTCCATCATATATGACGCCTTTAATCCTACCCCCACAGACACAAAATAGAATAGTAAAAATCGCTATCAACTTCAATAATTTAACTTGAAACAGAAGGAGAGTACATATACAGTGCCCATGTTTTTAGATGTATGTGATTATTAATATCTTTTGTTCAATTTAAAGGTTGGTACCATAAAAGTCTAGTCATGTACTAGTAACCACGCATAATGTTTTTTTTTCTTCTCTCAAATTAAATTTAGAAAATGCATAGACATGTATTTTGATCAACTAAATTTTCCTTTCCAAATTCAGATTAGCTTAGTTCCAAAATGCAGAGACACATGTATTTTGATAAGAACACTGCTACACGTCCGACGGATTCTTACGTCTACAACTTCCGACTGCATATCCTATGGCCCAAATCATCCACTAGAAAAACCAGCAACTCATCAAACGGTCCAAACACAAGTCGGAAGATGCAGCCGTATAACACAGACGTATGTGAATCAATTCCCTTTTGATAAAAGTCTAGTCATGATTGCGATGTAGTGTGTGTTCTGACCTGTATTTTCTAATAGCCATTCCATTGCCTTTTTCATTAGCTGAGGTGAGCACTGCGTTTCCACAAACACTTCTATCCTACGTCTCGACTCCAAGTATGGAAGATAATAGTTGAGGCGGCCACCACCAAGCTGGAAAGGCCTCCTTATCGCAAGGCTGCTGTCTGGCCGAGTTTCCATCACCGTAGTTTCCTGTAGTAAATTTTGTAAATTTTAGTTTATTTGCGAACAATGAGAGCTTAGTCCATGAAGCATCTTTCACTTTTTAAATGGAAAATTTCAATTTTTATACCCATAATCTCTAATATAAGTACTCGTATTTAAACTTGTACCAAGTCTCAATTTGTATGTAGCCTTGGCATAAATTATATTATAGGAGTCCAACTCTGGAGGTTGAATACCAACCTAATTAATTGTCACGGGCATGTGTGGTACTAGACCCAAACATAGGCCCAATATGCACCTAGCTATTTTCTCATATTTGGAGATTCAGGTTTCAATGATCCCCTACCTGTGTTTTGTTAGAGTACAAAAATTATGATTTCTGGTTTCAATTTCCTGCGATCATCAAATTGCACGTGACCACTATTAAATTGTGCATCCAAGTAAAAACGTGGTACCTGAACACACCCTTGTCCAGAAATTGGCTGTTGCAATATTGGCTGCCGTTCCTGGTTCGTCTGTGAAGCTTGCAAATCCGCCTCCCCAACAGTGAATGTCTTCTTCGTGTCTCCGACGAGTGCCGCTCTCTTGTTAAAGGATCTGAGCTTGAGGAATCTAACCCATCGGTTTGGAAAGGCTGGGCGCCGGTGTGCTTTTTCCAGAACCTGCTGATTATTATTAGTGCTGACGCCGGAGGACTCCTCCGTCTCTGACGGCAGGTTTCCGTTGGTGGAGTGATCTTCCTGCTTGTCGACATCATCAAGAAGCGGTTGTGCTTCTCTCACTGAGGATGAGTTGGACCCAAGGCGGCTCCAAACATAGCCTGCCGACTTGTCTCGACGTAAAGAACGTAACGCGGCGACCCCAGGGGCCTCCTGCGACGGAATGAATGACGTGGGGCTGGTGCTGCCACTGCTGGCCGAGTCATCGCCGAGCCGATCCCAAACAATTCCGGCATGCCTCTCTGGCCGTGACCGTGAACCCGATTTTACGATGGGGGGATCGTCATCGGCTGCAAGTCCTGGCGGCTGGTATCCAGCCTTGGGGCAGTGGTGCCCGATGATCCCGCAGGACCCGCACAAGCTTGGGATTTTCTCGTACACCACGTCCACGGACACCATCTCACCCCTGCCTCCCTCGTCGTCATCCAAGTTGACGGCGAGCGAGGAGACAAGAGGCTTGGTGATGTCCACCTCGATCCGAGCACGGAGGAAGCCTACCTCTACATCCGCCGTGCCCAAGTCGGGGATCCGCACCGGCTCGCCGACGCGCGCGGAGAGCCTGTAAACGGTACCTGTGGACATGTACTCCACGGGGACGTTGTGGAACTCCACCCAGAGCTCCGCCTTGTTGAACCCGACTCGGACCTGGTCGATGAGGTTCGTCTCCGGCTTCACGTGCTGCACGAGGAAGAGGTTGCCGGCATGGCAGGACCAGGGGGCGCCATCGAGCACCCCTGTGAGGTCTTCCTTCTCGTAGAACTGCATCAGGAACGACCCATCCGTGACTTGCCAGAAGTTCACGGAGCCTGATGGTTTCCACGACTTTAGCAGCTCCGCACGAAGCGAGCCCATGTCTGGGGCACCATGGCTGGTGCCTGCCGCCAGCTTGCCTAGGAGGAGAAGGCTGGGTATATTGCTCTTCTCGGTGAGGACCACGCTCCTCGATAAGGAGACGATTTTGCTCAACTTGTTCTGCTCATGATTCATCGTGGTGGGCTGTGGTTGATTGTTTTTTCGCTCAAAGGCGACCGGAACCTTGTTGCCCGTTATGGAAGCTTGTTTGTTGCCAACAAGGCAAAACTGGGCTTATATGTCTGGTTTTCAACGCGGCACAACACGGTGTCTACGGATACGAAATACCAATTCGTCGTTCTGCTTGTTTGGTTTAAAACTTGTAGGAAGCTTGTTTGTTGCCAAGGCAAAACCGGGCTTATATGTCTGGTTTTCAACGCGGCACAACACGGTGTCTTCGGATACGAAAATACCAATTCGTCGCGGTCACAGTCACTCTGCTTATTTGGTTTAAAACTTCTGCATTGCACAACGTCTGATTGACAAGGAAAGGCGTTGACTTGGACAAACGACGTCTGCCATAATTGACAAGCCCCAAATGATTGATGATGATTCGTCAACGGGACTTGGCATGTTCAAGGAAGCATCTATATGATGCTCTCGAAACACAAAAAATCAAAGAAGCATGCTGCTCTTGGTGGCACAAATAATCCAGAGCGTCAACACACACAAAAAAACACGTATTAGACGCGATGCCTATCGTGGAATTAGTACTTGCGCGTTGGGAAGTCAGTTGACGCGTGTGATTAAAAGCAACCAACAAACTGGTTCAACCCAACGGAAAATAAGCTTTATATGGTTCGTCCATGACCTTGCAGATTGCACAAGCAAGCAGTCTAAGTCCAAACACAAGAGAGAGGGGGAAGCAGCCATGAAAGGTGGAGGAAGCGGCGGTGGCAATGGCGATTCAGCGAACTGGACAAATGAGGTGAAGCTCAGAATCCAGGACGAAGCTAAGGTTGACAAGAGCGAACCTCCTCTGTACTTCCGAAGGTTGGACGCCTTGGGAAATGCAGATTATCCTTCCATTTTCAAGCCACGACGAGGAGACAAGGCAAACAAGAATGTTGCCGCCACAGCTCTGCACAAAATTCCAGGATCATCAACAACACCGCAGCCAGCACTGGCACCCATTCAGCTCCAGAACACAAGATCATCCCGGGTGACGGATCGTGAAGCTGTTGTGGTCGCTTTGGGGCCGTATCCCTCCCACTCCGCACTCGTTACCCGTGCCAAGAAGTGTGGTATCGTCATGTTCCTCGCTGGCTCCCGGTTCGGGCTGGACACTACTGCCTTTCTCGGCTGGGCGCTGGAAAATCAAGCCAGAGCTCGGGGCTTCTATGAGAAAGATTCGTTCCAGTTGCGGCCTGATGAGATGGCTGAGATGCTTCTGCTCGACGGCTGCCTGCTTCTCTTCACCATGTTCCTGCTCAGCACCAGGGTGTGCGAGAACGGCAGGGCATCGGCTCTGGCTGACGACGAGGAGCATCGGGAAGACTTCATTCACTTGTCGGCCGACATATCCTTGCACATGAAGCAGACCAGGCTCGATTTGTTGATGCTTCACAATCAGATCCCCTTCTTTGTGCTGGAACAGCTCCACGGCCTGTTGAAGGAGACCTTGTTTCCCAACATCAACTGCAGCATCCACGAGCTTGTGCTCTCCTGTTTCGACGACATCCACCCAAACGGTCTGTCGTGCCAAAATACGGCAGCAGCCGGCAATGATCTCTCGTCCCCGCCAACGGTTCGTCACCTCCTCCACCTTTTCCATTGGTCACGGGTGCCCAGAGACAAATACAAGGTTGAAATCGGCTCCGTCTTGCCCAAGGACACGGAGCCTCACATCCCAAGCGCGACCGACCTGGAAGAGTCCCGGACCTGGTTCAAGCAGAGCAAAAGAGGAAGCTACTCCCTGGACATTGTGTTCAAGAGCAAAATGCTGGGCATGCGCGGGGTCATGAGCATCCCCCGCTGTGCATCCACAGCTACAGCGAATGCGTCTTCCGCAGCCTCATCCAGTTCGAGCAGAATCATCTCCGGTGTGGCCTTGGCGTCACGGCCTACTGCGTTTGCATGGCCCAGCTGCTACAAGGCGAGGCCGACGCCAAGGTTCTCAGGAAGCGAGGGATCCTAGTGCACACGCAGAGGACCGACAAGGAGATACTTGACTTCTTCAGGGGTCTCAAGGACGAGTACAGCGACACCTTGATGCCAGACCATCTGATTACAATCTGCAAGGATGTCGCAGCGCACCAGCAGAGCAGAGCCGGACGGGGGTCAAGTGGGTTGCAAGGCAGTGCTTCCCCAAGCAAACGGTCACCTTCTTCGTCATCTTCGGAGCTGTCATCTCCGTCGCCACGCTTATCAATACCATACACTCCATGTATAGGTACTACCACCCTTTCAAAGGATTAGGTCCTTTCTACAATCCCTAGCTTAGTCACAAAAAAGACATTGCTTGCTCAGTTCTAAAGTTTTGTATTTCAACACAGAAACATTTCTGCTGGTACGGTGGATACAACCTGTTGGCATTCACAGATTTCCACCGTGCAGGTTGTATCAGCCATTTGCTTCACTTTGCAATACCTTTTAGTCTAATCATCCATCCGTCCAAGACTATATGTATGTCAGAGTTTGGTCAAAGTCAATTCTTTCAATATTTGACAAATAATATCTCCTAAATAATGTGGATTGTTTCTACTCCCACTCGTAGCATCCGCACCATCACTACACTACAACTATGGAGGATATCTTATCAGCTCATCGCATTCTACCTTCAACTTCTTCTCCAGTCTCATTGTCCGTAGTGCTCCCGCTTTGAATGTGAGGGATTTGGTACCTTAGATATTGTATTGTGGACTACCATATGTATTGAGAATAAAGTCATCTCGATCTCCAAGTCTTGTACTCTCATATATACCGACAGACAAAATACATACAATCCCTTATACCAATTATGATGTCCTACACACCCCATTCCCTATCAAGAAGATGATGGAAAGACCACACAAATCAGGATCCATCATAATTGTGACACCCCCTGGTGTCACGAAACTTGCGAAGAAACATTTTTCAAATTTGATTCTGACTATGTAGAAACCCAATATAAATTTTGTGGAATTATTCACCGTGTTTTGAATTTCAATTTCAAACGAATTCAAATTGGGTTGACTTCAAGTCAAATTTTCACAACATAAGTTGATGTTACCAAAAATATATGTTTTAGAGCATGACAAAAGAAAACTCTAGATTAGGTTTTATGGGATTTCTCAAAGGTTTAAGGCCCAATTTAAATCTGGGAAGCTCCCTTTTCAAAATCCCGGTGGAAACCGGTTCGGTTTCCACGGATTCCGGATTTCCGGTGCGGACCGGGATACTGGGAAGTGTGGGATCCCGGTGGATCCCGAGCCGTGGTTTTGTAGCAATCCGGAATCCCGGCCGGGAAGTCCAGGATCCCGGTCCGGTTTCGCCGGGAAAAATTCTCGGACTATAGCGGGATTTCAATCCATGATGAGGTCTTCGTGCATGTCTATATATTCCAAGTTGAGCTCTATCACATGGTATTTTTGTTCTAAATTTTTGGAGCCCATAAGTATGTTATTTAAGCTCGGACTTTTGGAGAAATGTTTAATTCAAGAAATTGATAAATGCCCGAAATATTCCCGTGGGCCCTGCTTGTTAGCTGCTGATGGCCAGTTCACGTGCGCGCTTTCACCCAAACGCGCCGTACACTGCCGCCGCTTGGCCGCCCTCCTCTGATCATTGCCCCACGTGGTCGGCCGCTCCAACAGGTCAAAACCGCGCCCCATCCCCCGACCAGCCACGCTCCTCCTCTCTGTTCCGTCCTCTCTCTTTCGCAAGCACTGAGCTCCATTGCCGCCACTGCTTGCAGCTCGTCATCCGGCTGCCTCGCTCCTCCCACCGACCGGAACAAGGCACCCACATACGCACTAGTTCCCGCTCTACATCAAGGCCAAATACCGTTCGAAGAGATGGACTAGCCACCGCAGATTAATTGTTTTTCCCGGAGAGCTTGCAGTCGACCACCGCCGACAACTCTGCGAAATTCGCCATCGACGGTGAGCTTCGTGACCACCTTGGTGCTCTACTGCGTGCACCTTCAACTCTAGTACCAAAAGGATTTAGAACATCACCAACTCTGTGGAGTTGGGATACTCCACAATTTTTTTGATTAGGATGATTGGTTGGATCCTCTCAACGCTAAACCAGAGTTCGGGAGTGGCGCCATGATTAATATTTTCAGGAGAACAGGAGGGGAAGCCTCTACTGATTATAGCTTATATAAAATTAGAAGGAGTACAAATAAAAATAAATAGATGAAGTGTAAGCAAACAAAAAGAAAAAGGGCTACTGAAGTGCATCTAGCCATTCCTTCATCAGATTAGCAACTGCTGGTTTTGCTTGATGGATCCGGGTTGGTGATAGATGAAAGTTGTCTAGCTACCAAATTCAAGGAATTTAATCACTATTTCCTTCACTAGCAACGTGAAAAGCGAAAGTCCTGTAGTGCCCTCGTTAATTTTGTCCAGACTTACATGTATGGTTTGGTGACCCTCTGTCCTCTGTGCGCTGCAGAGTGCCCCCGCCAGTATGGGAAAATCATTGTTTGCCAAGTGTTTCATCATTCACCGAGTGCTTTTATTCGGACATGCAGCAAACAAGGGCTTTACCGAGTCTAAAAAAAGCACACGGTAAAAAAAAACACTCGGCAATCCCTCTTCTTTGCCTAGTGTAAAAGAGTTTGCCGAGTTTTTTTCTTTTGCACTCATCAAAGAAGTTGGTTTTCTGAGTGTATTTTTTGACACTCGGAAGAAAAAAAATCAACATTTTGTTCTTGCACCTTCAAAACTTTGACTACCCACTATGTACAACATATGTTACTCGATGTTAAAATTTAGAAATTTTTTGTATTTTTTTTGCTATATTTAGTTAATTAATTATATTTCAAGCAAATTTTTGAAACAAGTCAAATTTGAACTACAAGTGATTCAAATAATAAATACAATGATTATCAAAATTATATTCATGTTATTTAACCCAATCTGAGACCTTGTCCATGAAGTAAAAAGAAATTTGATATATCTTGTTTAAGAAATATGACCACTAACGTTTGTCCCAATGATTTTTAAATTAAAAATATCAACTAAAGTCTAAAAATTATGAGTTTTGTCATGATGTAATGGTATTACAAGTGGAAGCTACAATAAAACATAGAGAAGGTTTCGCATAAGTTGTCATGTATGTTGTTTACAAAACGTAGAATCTGTGGAAAAATCTTATAGTGGAGAATGAGTCGTTATGATTTCGAATCAAATTGTTGGTTGAATTTGAATTTGACTTCAATGAATTATGTATTGTCCAAAGATCATTTGAATTACGTCATCCCAAAATTTGATTATTCTTATAATTTATTTGATAATTTTAGTGCTTTTAAGTAAGCAGAGAAATACTTTTTCGGGTGCCTGGAAAAACACTCGGCAAAGAACAAAGAACACTCTTTGCCGAGTGTTTTTCTAACTCGGCAAAGAGTCCACGTCATCAATCCGTGGCTCTGAAATCGTGCAACCCTATTCGCCCGTTCCTCCTACGGGATAAGGCACGCCACTCTCTCCACATATCTCTCACTCCTCTCTTCTCTCCCCTATCTCTCGCCCTTTCCTCCCCCAGCGAATCTCTCTTGAAGGTCGGGTAGGGCGACGCAGCGGCCGCAGGCGACGAGATGCGACCAAGTGGCGGAGTCAATACCTAGATGCGGCGTCCTCAAGCGGCACGACTCCCAAGCACCACGGCCGCCCCAAGCATAGTGATAGCTCTCGGGCATGGCATCGGCTATGGCCCGGGACGACATGGGGGCACCAACATGCGACGGCAGCATCGGTCGGGCCAGGCGCGAGACGGTGGATGTTCCAGCTACGACCAGGGTTGTTCCCGACCGGGCGCGTGCCGACAATGCGTTGACGGCAGTAGCGGTCCCGTCCGAGGGAGCGACGGTGGCGGTGGCTCCGTCCAAGGGCGCGACCGCGGCGGCGGCTCCATCCAGGGGCGTGACGGTGGTGGCGAGTGGCTGCGGTGAGGAGTAGGACACCGGCGTTGGCTACTCGTCAATGTGACAGACCCACCTCACGAAGAAGCGTTTCCATCTCCAGGATCATCATGGGTGGCATCACGCGCTGTGATACCCGATATTACAGCATACAAACATAAGCATAATACAATGAATATAAGTACAAGTCTTACATTCATCCCAAGTACAAACGTACATCGGTCTCATAAGCATCGAAGCTAATAAGTTTTGAAATTTAACTAAACAGCGGAAGCATTAAAGATACAATCGCACTCTCGGCGAAACATCACGGGCACCCGGCAGAGACAGATGTTCTTGCCCTAGAACATCTTACCGGCACATCAACTCCTCTACTCGTCCGGACCGCACCACTCCCAAGTGTAGTGGCCGTCACCCGAGTCTCCTCCCGCGGACGTCATCGCCGACGTCGAAGTCCTGCCCCATGGGGTCCTCTCGAAAACCACATAGAGCAAAGCCCCGAGCAACTAGAGCTCAGCAAGACCGACCCGTCAAAGTGGCCATCTACAGCAGACTCCTAGACATGCAAAGGTCGGGGGAATCGGATACATTTAAGCACTAAGCTGGCCTACAAGTGCATCATTACTTTCAACTTTTAGCAGTTTAATTAAGTTGCTCGAAAGAATAAATTTAATTTGCACTAAGCTACTGCATTACATGTTTCTAAACAAGTAATTAAGCAATTCAGCAATTTAATCATAATCATCATCATCAATGTTTCTCTTCTTACTACGTTCCGGCGCAGGGACAGGTGGTACTCGTTCATCGTGAGGGGCAGCGATTCGAATCGATCTACATCCTGCAGGAGAAACCCGTCCGCACGTCACATACGCGCTTCCGGAAGCCGCATGAGACAACCTTTCCCAGCCGGTATCTGTAGTGTTAGTCGGGCCTAGCTCCCTCGAGAAGGGTCCCCCACGCGATGCCGTCCCACACGTCATCCGTGAGTAGAGTGCTCCCTTCTCTCCTCCCGAATTCCTACCAAGTAACCAAGGGAGTAGGGTATCTCTCTAACATACAGCCACCATCGGTACGTCGGTTTCATCGGGTCCATCAACACCAGCATGCAAGCAGTACGTTCAAACTTATCCACATGGGCCGGACACGATGCGGTCCTTGTGTGCACGAGACAGGGCTACAACCTTGAAGACTCTTTCAGTCCTTCACTTTTCACCTAGTTGCCCGTCCGGCCTCCAATTTCCATTCTCTTCTCAATACTTAGCATCGTGTCCAAACGTGATTGCCCTATCTACGAGTGGTCTCCGTACCACTCGACGGATCATCGCCCTAATTTAGCAAGCATCTAGCGTAGGGTGATCGAATCAGGATAAACAGGATCCTATCGCATGCTAGGGTTTTCATCACAACGCCTCGTAGACATAATGCACAATACAAACCTACAAGCATAGTGATGAAAATAAAATACTTAATTAAAAGGTTGTGCACCGGGGCTTGCCTTGAGCTTGACCCTGGACAGCTGGGTCAGTAGTAGCAGCAGCTTCGGCTCCTCCTCGCCGGTTACCACGTTCACCACCGCAGCTACATGATGCAAAGGTGATGTGTAAATTGTTGATGAAAACATGACATTGAATATTTTACTGAATACGTGCGGATTTCATCAATTACGTGTAATTCATGAGTATAAATTAATTTGGTGACCAATGAGGTGAAAATGATTTAAGGTGATTATCTAATTTAATCTCCTTCATCAACTCCCATGAAGCATTTAAATCATTATCACATGTGCAAGAAAATAATTCAATAGCTCTAGCAAAACTAGGAAAAATAGCAATTAAATTGCCTCTTGTCCTTAAGCACATGTTATAGATAATAACTGAATTAAGCTTCATAATTTGGGGTAATTAAGTAATTAATTAAGTCCTATTCTTGAATTCCCTAAGAAGAAATTAAGCTAAATAATTCGCTTCTGTTTATGCCAAACTAAATGCACTATAAAATAGTACATGTCTCAAGGAGTCTAACAAAATTTAGTTTGCAATTTTTCGAGGTCTAGAACTCTAGATATGAATTTTCTAAATTTAAATGAATTTCGGAGCTATTTACGAAAATGCCATCCGGGATTTAATTTGAAAAATCCGCGCTCCGTGCCACATCGCGGACCACAGGGTTCTGGATCCGCGTGTGGCTGTGGCCACACGGGATCCTCGGGCCGGGAGGCGGCGGCGCGGCTAGCCGGAGCGGCGTCCGCGGCTCGCGATCCAAGGCCGTGGGGTCCCCCGGACGCGGCGCGGGTGTGGAGCTTGGTGGTGGGGTCCGGTTTGGTGGGGACCTCACCGGAGCAGCGGCGCGACGGGCGGTGGCGGTGCGGGTGTGTCCGGCTGGGGCGCTCGTCGCGGAGGAGGGGTGGATGGGGAAACGGTTTGGCCGGAGAGCTCCACTAGAGCATGAGCTTCACCGTCACGACCTCCTCCTTGGATGAGCACTACCGGAGGGGGCGGTCGGCGTGGAGGTGGCGGTGGCCGGGGTTCCGCGGTCGGGGAGAAATGGAAATCCGGCG
Organism: Chloris gayana; assembly: GCA_031894775.1. Lineage (NCBI taxonomy): Eukaryota > Viridiplantae > Streptophyta > Magnoliopsida > Poales > Poaceae > Chloris > Chloris gayana. The sequence goes on from JAUNZO010005165.1 coordinate 204,385, forward strand.
ATCCGGCGACACGAAAAGGGAGGGTTAGGGTTTAGGGAGTCGCTCCACCAAGGTGCGCACCCACCGGGACAATAACGGGAGCAAGAGGCTCACCGGAGAGGTGAAATTTGACCGCGGCGGCGGTGGCGGCCGAGCGAGCTCGTCGGGGATTGCTTCGAAATTTGGCCGATTTAGTTCGCCATTTTTGGGGGTTTAGGGTCGTGGAGTAGGGTAGGGGTGTGGCGGCTCCCGTGGCGTGCTCGGCCTCGAGCTGCGACAGCCGGAGACGGTGGGGCGGCGAGCACCTAGGGCGGCGGCAATGGCGAGTGGGGAAGAGCTCGGGAGAGAGAGAGAGAATGGAGAGGTGAGGCGCCGTTCCGACCGGGGAGGAGTGAAAGGGGGGACAACCCGTCCAGGTGGGGAGGTCGCCGGGGGCTGGCGCCATGCGACGCCGGCGTACGGCCTGGTCGGGCGCGGGGCGCGGCCCCGGCCTCGCCCGGAGTGGCTGACAGTGGGGCCCGCAGGTATATTCCCTTGGCATCTTTTCTTTTTCCCGAATTTCCAACTGTGGTCTGATCCGGATTTGAAAAATCAAAAGCAAGGCCTTCCCAAGTTCGAAAATTAAAGGAGAGAATTTTGTGGAAAAGTATAACTCTAGAAACTGACAGGCACGAAGAGTTTACTCAAAAATACTTTCTAGATTAATTCTGAAAATTCAGAGAAAAAGCTTAATTGCTAAGTTTGTCTGATTTATTTGGGGTATCAAACCTTGATGAAATCCAGTGGGGTTTTGTCCTAGATTTTTCATTTGACATGCCCTACAACATATATTTTTGGTTGACCATACTTGTATTGTAGAAATGTGAGTTGTAGTTCAAACCAAAGTGTGTTTGAATTTATTCAATGCCCAAAACGCTTTGCATGTCAATGATACTTCTTGGGTAGGTTGATCCAGACTTGAGATTAGTTTTAAAATTGCTAACTCGCAAAAATAGAACACGGAGTGTCACAGTCAAGGTCTTATATTTTTTTTATTTTTGTCAAAAATGGGATGTCGAGTGTTTTTTTAGCACTCGGCAAAGAACTCTTTGCTAGCTCCCGGTTTGCTGTGGGCTCTTCCCCGAGTGTGGCACTCGTCAATGCATTTGCTGAGTGCAATAAGAGCATTCCAACAGCTCCTCTTACCGATCCCCTCCGGTCAAAATTTAATCATTTAGGGGATGAGAAGGCAAAAAAAAAAAAAAAAAAAAAACATTTCTAGCAGATCACCTCTAGTGTCCCATCTTTTACTCTGTCGAGTAAAATTGGCTCTCCTATGACCGAGCTTCGAAAAAGGAAAAGAAGTTTGAGTGGAATTAGGCTTGTCGAGAAGCCTTTGAGACTTTGAAGAAATTGTTGACATCCGCCCAGTGCTAGCACAGCCACACCTTGAGAAGCCCTTTGATGTTTTCTCGTGATGCATCCGCGGAGGCTTGGGTGGAGTTCTCATGCAGGAGGGCCGAGTTGTTGCTTATACCTCCGGGCAGCTTCGAAGCACGAGCAGAATTACCCTACTCATGATCTTAAGTTAGCAGCCGTTTTGGGCAATCTTGTTCATATCTACACCGATCACAAGAGCTTGAAGTACATTTTCACTCGGGATGATCTTAATATGAGGCAGCGCCGTTGGTTGGAATTGATCAAGGACTATGAGTTGGAAGTGCACTACCACCCTGGAAAAGCCAATGTCGTTGCTGATGCACTCGGTAGGAAAGCGCATTGCAATTTCCTACAGGCTGTCCAATCGGTCAAGGATGGGCATTATATTCAAGTTGCACCCCACAGATCTCTCTACAACTTGGCTTTGATACCCACCTTGCGAGAGGAAGTGGTAGAAGCGCAGAAAGCGGATACTTGCATTGCTCACCTCGGGAGGAGGATAAAAGAGGGAGATAAGCAAGTGGCATGTTTTCGAAGGACGATGCGGGAGTTGTTTGGTTCAAAGACCCCATTATGGTGCCGAAAGCCCCCGAGCTACGTAAGAAGATACTTGGATGAGGCTCACCTAGCCAAGTATGCTATGCATCCGGGTAGCAATAAGATGTACCGTGATCTTAGGATGAGGTACCGGTGGACAAGGATGAAAAGAGAAATTGCTCGCTATGTTGCTTGAGTGTGATACTTGTCATCGGGTCAAGGCTGACCATTTGAGACCCGCTGGACCGTTGTAGCCACTCGGTGTTCCTGCATGGAAGTGGGATGATATTAGCATGGACTTCATTGTTGGCTTGCCCTCCACAGTTCGGAAGTTCGACTCTATTTGGGTAATCATAGACCGCTTGACTAAAGTGGCACATTTCGTACCCGTGAGCACCCGGCTCACGACTCGGAAGTATGCTTAGTTATACATCGAGCGGATCCTGTGTTTACATGGTGTGTCGAGGACAATCATTTCTGATCGAGGAACACAGTTTGTGGGACGTCTCTAGGAGCAACTTCATGTTTCCCTAGGAACGAAATTGATTCGAATCTCAGCTTACCACCCACAAACCGACGGTCAAACGGAGAGAGTAAATCAAATATTGGAGGACATGTTGAGAGCATATGTTCGGATCATGACAAGAAATGGGACGAATGCTTACCCTTGGCAGAGTTTGCTTACAACAATAGTTACCAGGAGAGCATTAAGATGGCACCGTTTGAACCTCTCTATGGTCGCCGATGCCGTACTCCACTCACTTGGTCCGAGTCCGGAGAGAGAACAATATTTGGGCTAGAACTTGTACAACAAGCTGAAGAGCGAGTATTGGAAATCCAAGCAAACCTCAAGGCAGCAAAATCAAGACAAAAGAGCTATGCGGATAAAAGGCGCCGACCACTTGAATTCAAAGTGGGTGACCTTGTGTACCTTCAAGTCCGACCGACCAAAGGTGTGCACCGGTTTGGCGTGAGAGGCAAGCTCTCAACACGCTACATCGGACCCTACCCCATTGTGGCCGGATGTGGTGTGGTTGCTTACAAGCTTGATCTGCCCGACACTCTCGCTGGTATGCATGACGTCTTCATGTCTCGCAGCGGAAGAAGTGTCTCAAAGCACCTGATTGAGTGTTGGATGAAGTGGTACCGTTGCAGCCAGATTTTACATACTACGAGCGGCCGGTCAAGATTGTGGATACAAAGGAGAGAGTTACCCGACATGGCACTCGGAACTTTTTCAAGGTCGAGTGGAGTCGCCACTCCGCAAGGAGGCTACGTGGGAGTCCGAAGATTTTCTTCGCACTCACTAGCTGAAGTTTACGCTCGAGCCCGGAGGTACGCAATTCACCTCCTCCTTGCTTTATCATAATCTCGGGGTGAGATTTTCTTAAGGGGGAGGGCTGTGACACCCCGTGTCATGTTCTTTTTGAGTTAGCATTTTTAAAACTAACCTCGGGTCTAGATGAAACCCTCCAAGAATTTTCATTGACATGCAATACGGTTTGGGCGAAAAATAAATTCAAATACAGTTTGAATTGAACTACAACTCACATTTCTACAACATAAGTATGGTCAACCAAACATATATGTTGTAGGGCATGTCAAATGAAAAATCTAGGACAAAACCCCACTGGATTTCATCGAGTTTTGATACCTTAAATAGATCATAGAATCTTGACTTTTAAGCACATTCTCTGAATTTTCAGAATTTATCTAGGAAGTGTTTTTGAGCAATCTCAATGTTCATGTCACTTTCTAGAGTTCTACTACCTAGAAAAAATCCCCTTTTTAATGTTGGAGTTCGGGAAGGCCATGATTTAGATATTTCAAATGGGAGAAAAGCCACATCTTAAAAATCGGGAAAAAAAGAAAAGATGCACGGGGCTATTCCCACGGGCCCCACCCGTCGGCCACACAGAGTAGAGCGCGGCGCGCCTGCACCCGACCGGCACCGTACGCCGGCGCCGCGTGGCGCCAGCCCCTTGGCGACCTCGCCACCGGCCGGCTTGTCCCTCCTTCACTTCTCCTCGGTCGGAACCACCCTCCCCATCTCTCTTCCCCTTGCTCCCCACCCGAGCCGCCATTACTGCCGCCTCGTGGAGTTCCGTCGCCCCACCGCCTCCAGCCACCGCAGCTCGAACCGAGACGCCACGAGAACCCCCGTACCCCTACCTTGCTCCACAACTAGAAACCCCCAAAAATGGTGAGCTGAACCGACCAAATTTCGAAGATTTCCCGGTGAGCTCAACTCCGACCGCCACCGACGCCGGGGCCGATTCCTCCACCTCCGGTCGCCGGATTTCCATTTCTCCCCGGCCGCGGTGCTCCGATCGCCGTCACCACCACGCCGACGGCCATCTCCGGTGTTGCTCATCCTCCTTGGAGTCAACACTGGTCTTCCCCAAGCTCCCACGAACCTCTACAAGGCGACGGCACGGGATTCGGAGCTTCCTCGTGCACGTGCAACCTCGCCGAACCCCGACCACCGCCGCCGCTCGCCGTCGGGCTATCTCCGGTGAGCCCCGGTCCATGATTCTACCTCCACCGGCTTCGTCGCGTCGCACCACGCGCCTTGGGCCCCACGCCGGTCGCGCGCGAGCCGCCGGCGCTGCTCCGGCTAGCCGCGTCGCCCGCCTCCAGCGTGGCGCCGGCGGGGCCACAAGGCGGGCCACACGTGGATCCGGAAACCTGTGGTCCCCGGTGTGGCACCCCGGCGCAGAATTTAATTTTAAATCCCAATGGCATTTTTGTAATTAAGGTGAATTTCATTTAAATTTAGAAAATTCATATCTTTTGCTCCCGAACTCGAAATTGTGCAAACTAAATTTTGTTGGACTCCCTGAGACATTTACTATTTTATAGTGCATTTAGTTTGGAATGATCAGAGGCAAATTATTTAGGTTAATTTTCTTTATGATGTTTAAGTTAAATGCTTAGTTAATTATTTAATGGCCCCAAATTATGAAGCTTAGTTTAATTATTATCTATAGCATGTGCTTAAGGACCAGAGGTAATTTAATTGCTATTTTACCTAGTTTTGCTTGGATTATTGAATTATTTCCCTTGCACGTGTGATAATGATTTAAATGCTTCATGGGAGTTGATGAAGTAAATTAAATTGGTTAATCGCAATTAAATCATTTCACCTCGCTGGACACCAAGTTACTTTATACTCACAAATGACGTGTAATTGATGAAATTTGCACATATTTCATAAAATATTCAAATCATGTTTTCATCAAAATTCACACATCACATTTGCATCATGTAGCTGCGGTGGTGAACGCGGTAACTGGCGAGGACGATCCAGAAGTTGCTGCTGTTGTTGACCCAGTTACTCAGGGTCAAGCTCATCACTATGTTTGTAGGCTTGTACTGTGCACAACCTATTTAATTAAGTCTTTATTTCATCACTATGTTTGTAGGCCTCGTACTGTGCACTAGGTGTATAGGAGTTGTGATGAAACTTTAGCATGTAGTAGGATCCCGTTATCCATGTTGGCTTGCCCTACGTTAGATGCTTGCATAATTAGGGCGGTGATCCATCGAGTGGTACGAAGACCACTCGTAGATAGGACAATCACCTTTTTGGACACGATGCTAAGTATTTGAGAAGAGAATGGAAAATTGGAGGCTGGACGGGCAACTTATGTGGAAAGTGAAGGACTGAAAGAGTCTTCAAGGTGGTTGCCCCGTCTCGTGCACACAAGGACCGCGTCGTGTCCGGCCCATGTGGATTAAGTTTGAACATATTGTTTGCATGCTAGAGTTAATGGGCCCGATAAACCGATGTACCGTTGGTTGCTCGTATATTAGAGAGATACCCTACTTCCTTGATTACTTGGCAGGAATTCGGGAGGAGAGAAGGGAGCACTCTCCTAAATAACGGAGATCCGCCTAAGTAAGTAATTTTACATGCTATCACAACATATTCATTCGATTCATATAATGGAAAATACTAACTTCTTAATAATTTGTGTAGGAGTTGCGTGGTCGTCGCTCCGGGTGATCACAAACGCCATGTCAATGACATCCTAGGTCTTTTGGTCAGGACCCACTATCCAGGCCGAGTGACTTATAAAGGGCAGGTTGTGTTGGCCACCTCCTGGAAGCACTACTATTGTGGTGATGACGACTATGATCGGTACGGCAGGATATTTGCCCATAAGGCGGACCGTGTGCTGAACGAGTTGTGGGTAAGCCTTTGTCGCACTACATGTGTTAATACTTAACTTATTCATTTATCATTCTTGAAATAATGATATTATACATTGAATCTATTTGCAGGATTTCTTCGGATGCCGGGATGGATTTCAGGAGCAGGCGGAGGTGGTGGCTAAGGTGGCATGCCCTAAGCTTGTGACGGACATGTTTTACGAGTCACGTGTTCAGGCTGTGATCACGTACAACGGCATACATCTTCATGTTAAGGTCACTAAAGGTTAAGCAAGGAACATGAAGCTTACAAGAGAAGAGTACATGAAGGTAAATATAAAACATTAGTATTTTCTCTAAAACTTAATTCCTTGTTCTTATATATGTGTTTTGTACTTCATGATGTGTAGGTGCCTGCGTGGTGGGTCAACAACGATCTTGTTCTTTGGGGACAGATCGTAGACAAGTGGTGCGCGGAAGGCTGGAAGAAGATACATAATGCTTGTCGGGAGCGGCGTTTGATGATGCCAGGTCCAGCACACCATCAAGGGAACCTTTCACTTACGCAATACGCGGAGAGATGGGTATGTGAATTCATTTATTTCTTACCCGGTATCATATAATTTCTAATCATCTCGCTGTTATGTTTTAGCAGTCAAAGTCACACGAGGACCGTCCTTGCACCCAGTTCTCGGCATGGGCTATGTCCCATAGGGGCAAGGCGACAGCGCCCGACACCGAGTACATTCCGGATGCTCCACCCTCGGCGTACAGCAATCCATCAGTCCACAGCCGCCTCACGAGTACACCGAGATGGGAAGACAGATCCATGGGTCGAGTGGGATCCTTCCACGGAGGATCTTGATGGAGAGGTCGTGATGAGGGTGGGTGGAGGCAAGAAACATGGACGGTACTACATTGGACAAGGTTCACTCAACTACGGGCACACACTCTCCGATATACGAGCGAGGAGCACGAGCTCAAGCCCGGCTATACGCCCTCGACCTAGCACTACTACGGGACGGGTGGACGCACTTGAGGTAATTTCATTTACATTTGTCCCTGGTTAATTGTTTCTACACGTCTTTTTTCTAATGGCACAGCGAGATAAAAAATTGCAGGCCCAGCTCGAATCGGAGACGAGGGCAAGGCACGATCCGGAGCAGAACATGCAAGATAGAATCCAACAGGAGGTGTCCAGGAGGATTGCAGACCAGCTCGGAGCAGCGCAGGCGCAGCTTGATCAGCTTGTGCACATCACTTTGCCGGACTTTAGGTACAGGCACGCCGACGGGTACTCCTGTGAGTAAAAACATTCTAGTTCATATTTTGTCCATAATAGAGCAACAATTATTTGTTGATAGACTAATCAGTAATCAACACATCTCATTTGTGCAGAATCAATCGGCGGGATCGAATGCACTGGGGTCAATGGCCTCCTACGGGGGATCAAGATGTCGACTTGTCGTCGGCGGATGGTCGGCAAGATGGCCGGACAATTTGTCGTCGTCTCGGATGAGGGGAATTATGTGTTAGTGAACTTTCTATCTTACTATTGTCTTCCTTGTGTTTATTGAATTCCTGGGGTCTACCGTGGATGACAACTATGCTTCGAACATGAACTTGTGCTTGCGAACTATTGCATGTGATATTTGTGAACCAGTGTGCAGAATTGTGGTATATTTGTGTTATAGATGCCTGTGATGAAATATGTGATTGCATGTGATGAAATATGTGATATGATGATTATCGGTGCTTTTTTTGTCCGGGGCCGCCTAAATACAGATTTTTGGTGTAGGGGATACCCTCTTTGCCGTGTGCATTGGACAACGGCACACGGCAAAGGGTGGGATCCTGGCAACCTAGGGTTTCATGTTTGCCATGTGCATTGGACAACGGCACACGGCAAAAGCTCCACCTTTACCGTGTGCCACCAACCTGGCACACGGCAAAAGCTCCATCTATGCCGTGTGCGTGGTGCCGCGGCACACGGCAAAGAAGGCCCTCTTCGCCGTGTGCTAGGTGCACGGCACACGGCAAAGATGGCATCTATGTCGTGTGCGCGGCGGCGAGCACACGGCAAATCAGTAGGCACACGGCAAATCAGTAATCACTTTGCCGTGTGCCCGATGGACGACACACGGCAAAGCTGCATGGTAACGACAGCTTTATGGTGCCGTGTGTGCGACACGGCACACGGCATATGCTTTGTCGTATGCGCGACGGAAAGCGCACGACAAAGAGCCGTTTGCCGACGGCTATTTTGCCGTCCCATCTATGCCGTGTGCTGCGCACGGCAAAGACTTCGCCGTGTGTTTTTGTGTCTTTGCGGTGACTTCTGGCACACGGCATAGAAGGATCCTCCGGTAGTGAAAGGTGGCCGAATATAAACATTGAAATTATTAGTTTGATGTCCTCATCCCAACTTTCAAAAATACTTAGGTCTTCCAACTAGGCACTGGCTAGCGTATCGGGAAAATTTGAGTGGAATCAGATTATATTTTCTGCTGGTGTTTTACTTGTCATGGTTGTGTTCCAATGAATAGTGCAAGCCAGTTGATCAGTTGAGACAGATATGTAAATCTGGTACTACCACATCTAGCTATCCCAGTTACTGCTGTTATCGAACTTCATGTCGCAGTTTCATCTATCAAATACACCCATTGCTTTCTCAGAATTATAATATTCTATATATATTGGACTCTTTTTTCTTTAACAAGCTTGCAAGTCAACACTACCTGTCTTTTTTCATCAATCGGTCAATCCTTTATATGCTCATTTATACGGAAAGACTCAATCTTTATAATTGAAAAATGGAAAATCCTGCCCCGTTGTCCTCAAAATGTCTAAATGCTACTGAAAAAAAAAGCTAAATTGAAAATGAAAGAGACTGACTATAATAATCCAAACCTGCTCATTATCTCTTCTATAATGCAGTGACTGCATATGTCTATTTCTTCCACCTTATAGTGGTAACAACAACACTTGAGCCACCAATACATTTTATGGACAGATGTTTCAATGTCGTGCCTGCGTTATTCCATCCGTTATTTTGAAAAACATTGTGATGGTCTACTTTTCATGGCAACATTTAGGAATTTGTTTCCTGAAAAAAAAAACATTTAGAAAGTTCTTCATAAAAAACTATATAGATTTTAGAAACCTTTTGAAAATAGTGAAGTTGAAGCTCGCCAGGCCCAACTCTTGCAAATGCCGCCTCTGGGCCAGAATGAGGAGGATTGTGGAATTGAGGCAGAACAACCGAGCCTAGCCTGGTTGTGCAGTGCGCAGACCCACCACAACGGGAAACCCCTCGTTTGGCAAGTGTTGGAACTTTTACCGAGTGCTTTATTTCGGGCAAACAGGATCTTTGCCGAATGGATCGGCAAAAATAAGACACTCGACAAATTAACCGTTTTGCTGAGTGCTACCAGACAATTAACTCATTCGGCTTTGCCAAATGCTGTCAAGGAGATACTCAACAAACGGGCTCAAGTTGCCACCACGTGCGTCAGCTGCCAATTATGGCACCAACTGTTAGATCTTTGACGAGTGTTCCTAACGGAACTCGATCTTTAGCTCTTTCCTTGGCAATCGGCAAATCATGGAGGCTTTTGTCGAGTGCAAAACTGCGGGCACTTGACAAACCAGCCGTCAGCACGTCAAGTTGCTTTTTTTGTCGAGTGTCGTCCTGGCACTTAGCAAAGGTCTCTTTGTCGAGTCTTTTTTTTACCGTGAGCTCTTTACACTGGCAAAGCCTTTGGCGAGTGTGTTTGGGGCTTCGGCAAGTCCTTGAGACACTCAACACAACTTTTATTTCCCATAATGAACAACCTTGCACTCACATAGAACAGAAATTCGCACGACCGCACTGGTGGGCACGGCCTGGCCTACTCCCCACACGGGCCAGACACGTTGTTGTTGTTGTTTGGTCACAAGAGTCCGACAGAATGAATGCTCGCTACCACCGAAACTATATATAGATGTATTTGGAAAGAAGTGCTCCGGTTACCATGTAAAGCGGCACAAATAGATGGAAGGCTCCTCTCTAGGGACATCGGGAAACGAATTCTCTACGGATCGTCCACAAATACCCGTGGCGCGGCCCCACATGAATTGCTTACCATGGCAACTTCGGGCGGGACGGTCCCGGTGAGCCCCCTCCCCTGCAGCGAGATGGTGGCGACCCTCCCCTGTGCGTCGTGACGCCCTCAAAAATAATATTTAATCATAGCTTCCCATGAGCTACATAATATTTGAGTGACATTGTTGATGCATGAGTTTATCTGTGGTTAGTTTAATCATAGCCTCCCATGAGCTACATAATATTTGAGTGACATTGTTGATGCACGAGTTTATCTGGGGTTAGTTTAAGCAGAGCATCCCATGAGATGCATAATGCTGATTCTCATGTCTGGCTGTAGTGTGTAGGATCTTGAGTATATTGAAGTCCTAAATAGATAACTTATTATTATTTTCACTTGTTTATCACAGAGCTGTAGAGAAGAGTTACCTTGGTGGTGGAAAACTGTTGGTGGATCTACTAGGAAGAGCACCACTGTTCTGGTGTTTAATTTATTGATTCACATGCTTATTCTTGAAGTGTTCCTAAACTTGTCAAGTAGTACATATGCTTGTAACCATATTTTTAACCATATTTATTGTAATCATACTTGTGACTGTTGATCCTCTAGTCATGTGGATGAAATAGAAAAAAGGGGTTTATGATGCAATTTTCTTTTTTTTTAATATATCATTGGAGACTTGTTAGCAAAACGAGTCTGCAATCACTAGTCAGTGGAGACTCTTTTTAGTAATCAGAGTCTGCAATGACCCCATCATTGGAAAACGAGTCTCCAATGATGGGGGTCTTATTTATAACATACTCAAAAATTAGAGTCTCCAATGACGTATCATTTTAGAGACATGAATTCGGAGACTCAAAAATTTAGAGTCTCCAATTTGACTTGGAAAGAGTCTCTAAATCTCTGTTTTCTTACATAGTGTTTGTTCATCGTCTTATAAACAATGCAGTAAACAGTCTGCCAGCCTATCAATCCTTTATTACGACGTCCATCCTAAATTAGCAAGCCACACAGGGGGCGGGCTACTGAAGGAAATAGAGACCTTGGCACGTCTCCTGTGACCACATGCTTTGTAACCACAAGGTCCCACGTTTCGCTAGCTCAAGCTCTCCGTCACGCAAGCGCCTGAGCTCCAACACCAAGAAAGAGTTCATGTTGGTCCCGTCACTTTCCAACAGTTTGGCCGGCCTGCAGACGCAGAACCTGCCGTTACCCAGATAGGCCAGGTCCACCATCTGATCCATGGTCGGCTGCGTGTTTGTGTTGTAGAAGCATTCCCAGGGAACCGTCTCCGTCCACGTCCGCTGCCAAGACAGAATGCCCTTGTCGTTGAACCGGTACGCGCATAGCAGCCGGCCTTCCCTGGCGTGAGCCCGACCACCGCGTCGAGCTCCGGCACGAACAGCGCGCGGCCGTGAAGTCGCCGCAGCTCCTCGGGGAACTCGGCGCGCCACGTGCCCTGCTCGGCGTCCAGGGAGAAGGTGCCCTTGCCCGTCACCGAGACCCACACGCGAGTGCCCATGACGAAGTAGGCCGAAATGGAGACCCGCTCGGAAGGGGATAAGGCCCCGACCGGTGGCCTTGGGAGCCGGACGATGTGCCAGCCGCCGGTGCTGGGCACGAACCGGAGCGCCTCGAAGCGGGAGGCCGACGGGTCGTCGCCGTGTATGATCGTGTCCATCCTGATGACCACCGTGCCTTCTTCTCCCACGGTGAGCATGATGGGCGGACCCGTGTCGCGAGGGTCGTGGATCTCGCTGATGAGGGCGTTGGTCCATGGGTGCACGAGCAGGTGGCGCGGCCGCGGCGTCACGCCCAGGATGGTGCCGGCGGCGACGGCGAGGGGCGGTACTGGAGCGGCTGCTCCACGACGGAGTCATGCGACGGCTGCACCTCCAGCGTCTGCTCGTCCGTGACGCGGATATCGAAGACAGAATGGCCCGATCCCACGCTGTGAACCACCAGCAGCGGTCGACGGTAGCTGGCGGCCATGAGCTGACTGGGGTATGGTGGCCGGCAGCTGAAATTCACGATTGAAATTTGTCTCTCTTTGTGGTGCTTGCATGTTATATCTGGACCTGATTTCACGTCCGTGATCGACTCGGCCGGATACGTGTGGGTGGGTTTAGACTCGGATACGTCCGCGCTTTTCCGTTCAAGATGAAGCCCGCAAGACGATTAGCCGATTATTAGGGAATTTTTTTAAAACAATAATATCGTTTTAAATCTAAAATTCTAAAAACAACATTTTTTAGGATCTAGATGTTTTGAAAACATCAAAGTGTTCGGCATGATTATTACGCAAAACACGTCACAGGCGGCGACGTGTTTTAAAAAACAATAATCGTTTTAAATCTAAAATTCTTAAAACAACCGTACAAAAATGTATTTTTAGGATCTAGATGTTTTAAAAACATCAAAGTGTCCGGCGTGATTATTATGTGAAACACGCCACATGTGGCGACGTGTTTGTACTGCCACGTCAGCGCTGACCGTCGTGTGGCCAAGCGTTGAAAGCCACGTTAGCTGTAACACGTCGCGCGCCTTGGTGTGTTACCTGTCTGGAACACGCCAGGCTACCTTGCGTGTCACCTGCGGGTTATAGCCGACACGACCCTTTCCTTCCTCCTTCTCCCCCACTCTTCCATCCTCTTTTCTCTGTGCTGCTCCGCCGATAGTCGGTTCCACCCTAGATCTTGGGGATGGGCTCCTAGAAGGTATATCCTCCATCCCCTTCGAGCAGATTTGATTTCCTCTCATGTATTGTGGTGTATTCAGTGGGTGTTAGGGATAGGGTTGTTGGTGGTGATTTTCTTTAGTATTGGTATGAATGTTGTTGGATCGAATGCTTGTAGACGCTCTATGAATACGTTTTTATGTTTTATTAACGTGTAGGATGTCATGCATGTGACGATTTATGTTTTGATTGTGAGGTAGATAATTATATGGCATAATGTTTAATTTATATGAATATGATAATAATGCTATGTAATTGATGTAGATGAATCGAGTTTTGTGTTTATTTCATGGAGGTTTAGTGAATGAAAATGGGGAATTTGTAAACATGAGTCAAGAAACTTCCACTTTTGGGAAACCACCATTGTTAAGTGAGATAGAGGATAATTTGTTGGTGATGGTGGTTTGGTGAGTTTACATGGGCGTTTTGATGCTGCTGGTGGTGGTTGAGCTCACTACGTGCTTTTGAAACTAGGTTCCGAGGATGATTGGAATTTGTACAAAGAATGCTTAAAGGATGCTCAAGTGAAATGTGCTGAAGTGGTAGTTGATGTTATGGGTATTCCGGTTCTAGTTGTTCCAAGTAGAGATACGAGTACATGATGATTGTATTGATACATTGACCCAAGAGGCACCTTCAATTGTTCATGAGGTTTATGCAGAGGCTGAAGTAGTTGCTCCAAATGTGTTTGATGTCACTGTGGTTAGGAATGACTTTCCCGATAACACATTTGAACAGGAAGCGCAAGAGCGGGTAGAGGAAAGTAATGTGGAAGGTGAGATTGGATCAACCTCGGATACATATGGTGAAGGAGATGATAGTAGGCCGATGAATTGTAATGTTGGATGTCACAACAGCGCAGAAGAAGAGGGACGTACACAGATAAATAGTGCGGAACAAGATGAAGGTACCCGGACCAATAGTGCGGAAGAAGATGTAGGTACCTGAACAATAGTGTGGAAGAAGATGGAGGCACCTAGAACATGTAACACCCCGGACTTTCAAATTCTGGGTTATGCATAAAATTCACTAAATTTTAAAACTTCATGAAATGTATTTAAATATTGTCTAAAGGATAATATTATAAATATATTTTTCTTTCTTTCTTCTTTAAGAGGAAGAGTTATCTTTTAAAGTCAACCAATTAAAACAAGTTATTTTGTTTGTAAGGTTTCATTGTTGAGTTTTCCAAAAGTACATATGATTTGTTTTGGTCTATGAAAAGAATTTATTAAACAATTATATTTTGATTTATGAAAAGATATTATTTTAAAAACCTTTACTTTATATAAGGTATTTTCTCTTTGAAAGCAAAATGAGAGTTTCATCATTTCATGTGAGAAACAGGAGTTACTTTCGAAAAGTAAATAAAGCTTGATTTATAAAAGCTTTTGAAATACTTTTGATTTATGTTTTAAATACTTTAAATGTGTAAAAAGGGTTTATCAAATGAATGTATTTGATTTATGCAAATGTTTATTTAATAAATATAATAGATCTATGAAAAATAGTTTCTTTTATTAATGCATGGGGTTTATAAAAGAATTTATGAAATATTATTTATTTTTGTTTATAGTATTTTTTTAGTCCCAAGGCATTTTCCAATAATTAAAATGTTTATCTTTATTTGATAAAATTTTGGCTTTAAAAGACAATTTATAAACCCTTTTATGCGAAGTATATTATTTTCTGAAATTAATGAATTAGTATTTATATATTGTTTGAAATGCATTCATTAGGTGTGAAAAATTATATTTCTAAAAAATTCAAAGTAGAATTCGTACTAGATTTGTTCTACTAGAAGAAATAGAATAGAAACAAAATAAAACCAGAAAAAAGAAAAGTGAAAAGAAAAAGAAAACAAACCCTCCCCAAGCCAATGAGCCAATTCTTCCCGGTCAAGCTTCTCTCTCTCTCTCTCTTTCTCTTTCGCTTTCCCCGGCCTACCTCGGCTTGGCCCAACGACAGCAGCCCGCGTGCCGTTCCCACCCTGGCCCCCGTAGGCCCAGCTGCGAGCCCGTAGCCCTATAGCGCAGCACGTCCTAGCCGCACGTAACCCTACGGCCCGTCCCGAGCCCGTACGCCGCCGCCTCTCCATAGCGTGCGCGCCACGATGAACCTCGTGATTCGAGCCCTATAAATCGGAGATCCCTGCGCCCGCATCGCTCTTTTCCCGCACCCGTCACCGTAGCATCGCGCCTCGGCCGCCGGAGCACCACCGCCGCCATTGGCGCCACCCTCGAGCTCGAGGTCCGACACGAGGAAGCCGCCTCGTTCCTATTCCACTCGCCACCGAGAATCACGCTCCGGCGCCTCCTCCAACCGCACCGACGCGACGAAGTTTGGGCGACCGACGGGGACGAGCATCGCCGCCGGACATCACCGCCTCCACCTCGTCGCCGCAAGCCACCTCCGGCCGAGCACGTCCGCGCGCGACCATCGGGTGAGGTTCCCCGCCCTCTCCTCTCTCTCCGGGGCTAGTCGTGGCAAGGATCGGAGCTCCGTAGCGTCGGATCGACCAACTCCGACGGTGCACCACCGCGGAGCTTCGCCGGCGTCAACCAAACCCGGCCAGAGACGTATCGCACCGTCGGATCTAGAACCGACGGCTTAGATTAGACCTCTTTCGTCCGATTTCAGTTCGGGCCACATTAGATCCTGTTCTTTTGCAAACCTTGGTGTTTTATAAACTTATATTTTTAGCCCTTAGCCTTTTTACACTTTAGTCCTTGAACTTTTCCATATTCTCAAGATAGTACTTAATTTGCTATTTTTATGATTTAAACCCTGGATCTTTAAATGCTCATAACTTTTAGCTCGTAACTCCGATTAAGCCGATTCTTACGCTCACACGATCGTAGCGACGAGTACTACTTATCAGTACTGTTTGATGTACTTTAGTATTGTTTGATATACTGTTCCTTAGTTTGTTTGTATGCTTGTTTCTTGCATGTTTGTATCGGTGTGATGTTAAATAGAAGAAGGTACATTTCAAAGACCTCAAGAGCAAGACTTGAAGACATGAGCAGTAGCAAGGGGAAACAGGCAAGTGTCCTTGATGCACATTGTGCCTACTTCTTACTATCTGAATTTACTTTTATGCATTGCATTTAATTTGAATCCTATTGTGTCATATCCTGTTCCACACAATTTCCTTGTCGCCTTGGTATTGGGTGTAGTGTCATAGTATGGGTACGTCATTGCTTAGTTGTTGATAATGGGGTTCACAACTGAACTAAATGATAATCTTGACTAATTATCCACTTGAATATAATGATCATGAATCGGGAATGCTTTTTAGCAACATGGAACTTAGGTGATCCCGACAGGAGGATGTGGATGATGGTGCGGGTATGCACAGGTACTAATTGTAGTACTCGTTGGTTTGCGGTAGTACCTGTTTGGGATCATAAGGACCAGTTCCTGGAGCGGCAACCCAGGACTTCCGCATAAAGCACAGGGCTGATAATGGGTAGGTAAGGTTAAGTACCAAGGTACCTTCCCGCTTTGCGGGCGTCGAGGGAGGATGAAGGAAAGGCAGAGTACTTGAAGCTACGGTGCAAGAGGGGGCCCCTGGGTGATGCGTCACTTTGATGGTGGCGAAACCTTAGCGTGGGTGTTTTGCAAGCTGGGAAGTCCTTCGAAAGACCTTGCGGTGATCTCTTGGCCTCACACCTAAGGAAGTGTGCTGGTATAATGGAGGTTTTAGTCACCGACGGTTGATGGAATCACCGACCTGTGGGTAAAGTTGTACCACCTTTGCAGAGTGTAAAATTGTTATAACAACCGTGTTCACGGTCACGAACGGCCTGGATCCTCACGAGAATTAGAGGGCATGGACGGGTGGAGTAACTCGTAGGTTGCTACAGGCGGGGTAACCTGTAGTGTGGTTGGCTACAGGCGAGGTAACCTATAGTGTGGTTGGCTACGGGCGGGGTAACCTGTAGTGTGGTTTGCTACAGGCGAGATAACCTGTAGGTGTTGTTTGCTACAAGTACGGTAGCTTGCAGTGGTTGACAGGTGGGGTAGCCTGTTGGTTCATACTTACTTAGTAAATAGGTTGCTTTAATTAACTTGACTAGTATAGGTGCTTCTATTGCAAACCATGTGTTACCCTTGCTTTCATTCAGCTTGCCTGTTATATATTCCCACACTTGTTGAGTACGACAGGTACTCATTCTTGCTATTTCCCTTTTGCTACCAACTACTGCTGCTCGGAAGATGGAGAAGACCACCGATGAGAAAGGTCTAGGCGTGCCGACTCCCGCTCGATTGCCTGTGGTGTTATGGAGTCCTGCGCTAGCG
This sequence comes from Chloris gayana, assembly GCA_031894775.1. Taxonomy (NCBI): domain Eukaryota; kingdom Viridiplantae; phylum Streptophyta; class Magnoliopsida; order Poales; family Poaceae; genus Chloris; species Chloris gayana. Next base: position 221,602 of record JAUNZO010005165.1, read on the forward strand.
TATATTTGTATTCAGTCCTTTGAGACAATATTACTATAAGTTATTCGATTTAATAAAGACATTGTTTTTTAATCACATTATTTGTGTTGTGTGTGTAAAAACTTGTTCCTGGACACGCATACAGATGCATTCGGTTTTGGTCGTTAAAACCGTGTGTGACAGAACAATAGCGTGGAAGATGATGGAGGTACCCAGAACAATAATGTGGAATCAGATGGAGGTAGAAAGAACAACAGTGGTGAAGGAGTTGGTCAAGAAAATCGTCATAATAACGGTGAAGTTCATATAGATTGGAATCGCTACTACACGAAAAAATAGTTCATATAGACGGAGTATGCAGTGAGTGATAATGGAGTTGGATTCAATGACTAGGAGCACGAGGAGGAAGAGGGCTAGCAGCGCCAGGACCGGGACACGGTGATGAGTTGCAGCGGCCATGGAGAGATCAGATGGAAGTGGAACTATGGCTTCGCAGGAGCTCGTTGGCAATTAGAGACGTGGCAGTGACACTGCTGGGGACGAGGTCGCGCTTATATAGAGCCCTGAGCACCTGACGAACTTGCGGTTTAGGCGGGGTAGGTGACGCGGCATCCAGTTCTTCATCATAATGTAGTTTAGTGTTCTTATCTCCGCATGGATAATTATAAGGAGCTCAGTCTGTTAGATCCGATGAATGCGCGCGTGCGTGTAGCAAGCAGGAACTTGTCAACGTCTGCTCAGTCCGGCTGGTTTTCCAGTATATAAATCATTCTCATTTCAAAGGACAACCTTTACCGTACAGGCGCTTTATATTTGCATTATATATCACGGAATGCCTCTATGGTTTTTCTATTATTGTATTTTGTGGACAAATGCCAGAATTTCATAGTGTCCACGAGACAATATCAACTTTTGCATCTTCCTACAACCAGAACCACCCTTTCTTCCTTGATACCTTTACCTATGAGGCATGTTAAATAGACACGAGAAAAATTGAATTTTCACTGACCCGTGTTTCATCACAAAGCAGCAATGCCAGATCTACTTCCTACATGCTGCAGCAATTCAAATTCTAAGCAAAAATTTGCAAAACAATCAAGGAGAAACGGTGTATGGAATGATCACCAAGGATAAGATTTAATGAATCAAAGAAACCACCTCTCTTCTTCAAAAATCATCCCTCATGCACATGTTGGGTCACACGTACTGGCTAGCTTCTTAGACCTAACTAGATCGTTGAATACAATTCTGTAGATACAAAATATCTTTCCTTGAGTTGGAATTCTATGTACATGATAAAACTTTCAACATATAACAGTTACTATAATAAAACTCATATCAAAAGTAAGTCACGTGTAATTTTTATGAAGAGGCAGATTGTACATCTAAATAACCAATTAACAATGATATGTACTAGAGAATATCATTGTAAGTTAAGTAGGATTTATCATGACCATTACGCATATATAGAGAAACATTTGGTAGGCATAAGTTAAGGTGCAACCAACGCAACATATAAACAAGCCTGTAGTGATAACAATACCTAGTGACACATTTATTAATGCTATTTCTCAATAAAGGATAGACACACACGTGAATGAGTTTGATGGGCCTAATATATGTCCATAATACTTTGAGTAAACTAATTATAAGTTCTGAATATGGATTCCTAATATTCGAAATTGTTTAATTTGATGTGTTAAATAAATTATTTGTAATGTCCTAAATTTTGAAAACGAAAAGGGGAATTAGAGTTATTAGAAATAATTGCAATAAAATGTAAAAGATAGAATGTTTTATACACTTAACGTTATCATTTTTAGAGTCCACCTTGCTGCATATACTATTGTCAATACACTACCATCCATATGGGTTGTAAATTACCCTATGGCAGGAGCAAGAGATAAGAATTTCTTCACTATCATTGTCACTTCCTTAGGTTTGAAGACAAAAACATCTGAAGAAAAGTCTAGGCGTACCAACTTGTGGTTACCAAGACCATATGAAGGTGTGTTGGCACGTGATTTTGGGTGTCTATGGCTCTATGCTGCCTCCTGCCCTCTACCTCTCGTAATCAGCATAGTTGGACCCAATACTAATAGATGGAGTTGGTTATTAATCTGCCCCGCCAATATTGGGTGGTTCCCTCCGAAAACAACCCAATTTCCCACCCAATAAACATCTCTACATAATGGGATCTCAAAAGAATATTAGATCATGAGCTCCATCAACTGACGGGTGTTTAAGACTAGAGAAGAAAGGTATGCATTGTCTAAATTTGATGACATGGTTTCTCCTGTTAGATCAGACATTTCCTGCCAATGTGCATTCTAGACACTCAAATGAGAGAAACTGTGAGATCTAATTGGCCTAAAATAATCATGTAAGTTTTTCCTGCTGAAATTAAACAACAAATCCAATGTTTGAGCTCCAGTGATGTTGAGTGCACAAAATGGCATAAACTATGGGAGGATCAAACTTTGCCGTGTGCCTGTCACTTTGCCGTGTGTTTTTTTTCGAGTACACGGCAAAGTGTTTGTCGTGTGCCAAAAAGAATGGCAAACGGCAAAGATTTCTTTGTCGTGTGTTTTTTCTAAGCACACGACAAAGCATGTTCTTTGCCGTGTGTCTTTTCTAGGCACACGGCAAAGAGCTCTTTGCCGTGTGTTTTTATTTTAGGCACTCGGTAAAGATAAATTCAAATCAAAATTTTGAAGCCCTAAACGAATTCAAATTAAAAAGTGTTGAACTACAAAGTTGTATAACTTTTGAAGATCCAACTATTTTATTTAGGTGTTTTTTTATTCGACAAATAATAAGTTCATAAAATCAACATCTCTCGTATAGTTTCATAAACTAGAAAAGAGATACATAATATTTCTAAACAAATGTTAATACCACTATGTGGATGAAAAATGACCAAAACAAAAGTTGTAGATCTTCATAAGTTATACAACTTTGTAGTTCAACACTTTTTAATTTGACTTAATTTTGTCTAACAAAAAGGTACGTTTGAATTTCTCAAATTTGAAATTTGGAAATTTTGAAACAACCTCGGATGGAGAAACAATAAAAATAAAAGTTGTAGATCTCAAAAAGTTATGAAACTTTGTAATTGACAAATTTTTTATTTAAAATCATCTTGTCAACGAAAATTAAGTTTGAATTTCTTAAATTTGAAATTCAAATTTTGTAATCGACCTCGAATGGAGAAACTACCAAAATGAAAGTTGTAGATCTCAAAAATATATAAAACTTTGTAGCTGGCCATTTTTTTATTCGAATTTCTTTAGGGCTTTAAAGAAGTAATTTACACTCCATTAGGTGTAATATGTGTAGAATCGAAATGGGTTTTTAGTGAAATGTGACAATATGGTGCAATGGAAGAGGTGTTATCAAGTGAATTGGAGGTCATGGATTCAATTCAAATCTCAATAGCTGCATAGTCTGTAAAAATTTCATGAGTTAAGGTGTGATAAGGGATTTGATGAGTAGATGGTCTAGAGGGGCCTCCATAAGAAAAAAAAACTTTTTTTGCTATTTTTTGAGCTTTTTATCTTTTACAAAAAAAATATTTACCGAGTGCAAAATAACACACGGCAAAGCCGACCTTGCCGACGGCTTTTTTGCCGTGTGAGCTTTGCCGTGTGCCCGTGTGTTGCATACGGTAAACCTTTTGCCGTGTGTTTTTTGACCTTTGCTTTGCACACGTCAAACTTGCAGTCTCTCATAGTGATAGAATACGGACATCACTAGGCTGAGTCCAGCTACTACTGAGGCCTCTGCACCGTACCGCCACGGCACTTGACGGTCTCTGACCTCCAGTACCGCACATCACCGCCATACACGTGTGCGCGGTCTTAGATATTTATGTTTTGGACACGGCAGAGATGCAACGAAGTCGTCATGTGCTTGCGATGAAATCTCTTGTTACCTGCGGGGATGACCCTGCATGATTTTTGTTGTCCACCTCGTACGAGCCCTCCGCTTGAAGTGAATCGATCTTACCTTGTTGTACAAGATTACAAATGGAAAACAAGTGTATAACGGATAGGTACAGGGCGAGACTTTCTTCCATGCATTCTAGAAAAGAAATGCGGGAGGGGAAATTTCTAGGATGCTGCTTATGGGGCAATAACGACAGGGGTGAAGAGGAATTTGTTTCTTGGGACGATAAAGGTCAGGCACACCCGTCCGGAGGAACAATTCAAAGTCATAAGTCTCCGCAAACAAACGAGGGGCGAGTGGTCCCGCCACCGCGCGCCATGCCAAAATGTTGGGCAGCTTCGCGTAAACTTGGTCGCTGCTTCGTGGGGGAAAAGCAGTTTGTGGCGCCGGCTAAGCTTGCAGTCTCCTTATCTCTGATCGGTGGCCACGTCTATAAAGCCGAAGGACCGTGGATTGAGTGAGTGACCATTTTACAATTGATCACTGATCTAGTAACCTGTGTGGAGGATCATTATGGATATTGTGGTCCAAGCGGTAGTATCCGAGATGGTTAGCCGGATATTTTCGTCGGTGATCGACAACTTGGTGTCGGCCGGCGCCAGTGACGCGCACCATCGGCGGCGGCTTGAGCTGGTGGTGCACCAGATCAGCAGCATGGAAGCGGAGGCCGAGGGGCGGCACATCGACAACCTGCCGCTCCTCGTCCAGCTCCAGGAGCTCAGAGGCGCCATGTACCGCGGCCGCTTCGCGCTCGAGTTGGACGCCGCCGCGGGCAAGAAGCGCCCGTTCGCGCTCTGCTCGCCGCTCAACGCCGTGAAGCGTGCCCGGCGGCTGACGAGCTTGATCCGCCCGGGTGGCGACGGCACAACGGCCAGGACGGAGAAGAGGCTCGCCGTTGCCACCGTGGTCGAAGAGCTGGAGACCCTGACGAGCGCCTACGTGCGGGGGTTCATCCTGTTAGTGCAGGACTACCCCCGGCGCCGGCGGATGAACGAGGTGAGCACGACGTTGTTCATGGACTGCTGCGTGTTCGGGCGCCACGTGGAGAAGGAGCGCGTCGTAAACTTCCTTCTGCAGCCGGCGCCCACTGCCACCGGCCTGAGCGCGCTCGCGGTGTTGGATACCACCGGCTGGGGGCAAGAACACGCTGGTGAGGCACGCATGTGCCGACGAGCGCCTGCGCGGCCACTTCGCGCGCGTCGAATGGTTCGATGCGGCGAACGTTCTGGTCAAGGGCGGGCGGCCTGGCCAGACCGAGTGGCGGAACGGCGGGCCCGAGTACCTCCAGGGCGTGCGCCGCATCCTCGAGGAATTCCTGCAGGTCACGGCGGTGGGCCGGTCCCTGCTGGTGTTCAACGACACACGCAGATGTCCCGTCTTCGGTTCGGCCTGGGCCGCGCTGCTGGCGTCGTTCCGGACGAGCGAGCTCGCCCAGGAAGCAAGCTCCTCTTCACGTGCTGCGACCGTGACCGTGACCGCGCCAGGATTTTGGGGACGGCCGAGCCGGTTATGCTTCGCCCCCTGCAGGAGGAGGAGTACTGGTACTACTTCAAGGCGTTCGCGTTCGGCGGCCGCGTGGACCAGCAGGACCACCGATCGGGGATGGCGGCCGTGGCGCGGAACATCTCCCGCCACCTGACCACAACAAGCAGCTTCCTTGACGGGCGGGTGATCGGCACGCTGCTCCGGGACAACTTCGACGCCAGGTTCTGGAGCAGGGTGATGGATGCCATCGTCAGGCGCCAGCACTGCCAGCCACTCATCGCCGTCGTGCACGACCTCCTGGCCGTATGGCCTAGTAGTAGGTTTATTTGGTACAGCAAAGATATGACCCGACCCAACCTCACCCTGCAGGTACTTGGCGCTTCTGCTTCCTCTTCTGGTTCTGGGAATTCTGGCCTTGCCACCGCTAGGGATGTTATGGCCAAAGACACATTCACCGTCTGCTTTTGCAAGAATATGCTGTACAAGGAGGATTTCCTGTGGTACAGTATAGAGTTGAACAAGGACGGCCCGCGGCCTCTCAGCTCTGACGATAATGTTATTATGTTCAGAACACTACCCGAAACAATAGCTAAGTACCAGCTCCAAAGTTGCCGGAGATACTGTCTAAATCTGCGTGTTTGACTCATGTCTTACCGTGCCTCCCATTATCGGCACTGTATCATTATGATAATAATCCTCCATTTTTGATATGTTGACGTTACACTGTAACAAAAACGCACTATAGCCACGTCTCCCAAAAACTTATAGCTACGGCAGCCAAAATGAACTGTGGCTATAGATTCGAAATTATATTTAGCGGCGGCCTATGTTGTGAACCGCGGCTAAAAATCGATTTTTAGCAGCAGTTCACAACATGGGCCGTCCATGTTATGAACCGTGGCTAAAAACAAAAGGTTCACAACATGGGTCGCTGCTACAAACTAGCCGAGCCAATTAAAAAATTGACTCACCTTATACTTTACACCTTATACTTTATAAAAGGAAACCCTAACTCGCCCCCCCCCACCCCACTTCCAACGAGTCTCGGTCGCCCCTGCCCTTCTCTCTCTCTCTCTCTCTCTCTCTCTCTCTCTCTCTCTCTCTCTCTCTCTCTCTCTCGGACCGCATGCCACCTCGTCCCCGGCCCCTGGTCGCGGCCGCGTCGCCGCCTCCTTTCTGGCCCTCGGTCACGGGCGGATGGTGCATCACCGGCGGCCCCGCGCGCCGCTACCTCCGTTCTGGCCCTCGGTCGCAAGCGAATGGTGCGCCTCCGACGGCACCACGCCCCGCCGCCTCCTCCCCGACCCCCGGCAGCCAGTGCAACATGGATCTATGGGCGGCGACCCCTTCCTTGATGGCTCGACGTGGATCCGGAAATGACGGGTGGCCAATCGCGGCATCGATATGGGGGCATCGATATCGAGAGGAATGACGGCGACGGGCGGTGAATCTGGTAGCGCTAGCGCCGGGCGTCATGTGGGGCCCCATGGGCCCCACTTTTTTATGAAGACAATAGCGGCGAGTGGCCTTGATCCCGTGGCTACAGTCAATTTTTTTACCATCACACTCAGTTCTGTTATTTAAATAATTAAATAAACAATTACAAATTTTTTAGCCCAAATGCCTTGCTGTAGACGTTGAATATGTGTGAGGGGTAAAAATGTCCAGAAAAAGTCTGTTTCACATGATAGTGCTATTGATTGGGGAGAGGAGAAGCAAAGGGTGGTGTTGCTTGGATGCTTCGTTTACTAATGGCTTTCCTTGGATGACCATGTTTAGGGGTGCTATTCCTTCAATTCTCCCCGTACCTATGACCCGTTGCCGCAGCGCCCAGCTCCTCCGCCCCGTCCGTGACCCCCTCATCTGCGATCTGGGACGCGGTTGCCACGACACCCATCCCCTACTAGTGATCCCCTCTCGTCGCCTCACCGTCGCCCTCCTCCGCCGCCGCGAATTCATCATCCTCCGTGGCAGCTCCTGCGTCCTCCTCCGTCACCGCGCCGTGGTCCTCCTCCACCCCATGAATTTGTCCTACGCCGATCCGGACCTCCCGATGCCGCGGACGAGTCTACAACACAACCTAAATATTCATAGGCAACTCAATACCCTGCAATATTTATTCCCTTTTTATTTTACCGAATTGATAAATCATTAGGTGTCATTTATAGTTGGACAGATATATTCTCAATACATTTTTAGAGTTTGTGATCATCAGCGTAACCACCAGTATTGTTTGTCTGTGAAACATTGATATATAGTGGCAACACCTTCAAAGGAACTTTGCTTAAAATGTAAGTGCTCACTATCATGTTACAATTTCTCCTAAAAAACTATATCATCATAAATGCAAGTTAACACCTAACCCACTTAGTTTGTTTATTTCCAAAATAAGTAGAAGTAAATGTAAGAGTCAGATCGCTCATTTTTGTAGGGCACAACATATCGAGTAAAATCACACAGGCTGATAATTTTTATATATAACACGATAACTTCTGCTTGTTATGAGGTGTAGTGTCTGATTTCACTCACAGATGAATAATGCTTTCCAATAGGCTTTTGAAGTACCAATACAGATCACTTTTGAATTATTATCTTTTTCAGCCAACATGAAGTACCTACCACGTACCAACTGATTGCTGCACCACCTCACATTTACATTGTGCGTTCATCTTAACAATATATGCATTCAGTACATTTTCAATACATTTTTAGAGTTTGTGATCATCAACCACCAGTAATGTTTGTATGTTCAGCTTGCCTACAAATGTTAATCTTAGTCTCCCACTGTTGGCATACCAAGGTCCAAATTAGATTATTCTCTATTGTCATAAAAAAGAACGCAGTTTGATCCCAACCATCTGAGGTTGGGAACCATTATTCCTTTTTCTCATTTATGAGGGAACCATTATTTCTTCTTTTCGTTTGTGAGGAAACCATTATTCCTCCTTTTCATTTATGAGGGATCCATTATTATTTTTTAAAAAAATCAAATCTTAGGTTGCCTCCTCTGGTTCTAAATTTTGCACGGCAGGTTATGAGATGGATATACAAATTATAAGTTTTTAAAAACAAGGGAGACCACAACAATGGCTAATAACCAAGTGTCCAGCAGGTACAACTACTACACAGAGGTTTGTTTATCATTACACTTTAGGCATCACACATGTCAGATTCTCTTTTTACTCAAATAACATTGATGTATCACACAGATTCCTCTTTTTTTTTACTCAAATACTATTGATGTCAACATCCGTTTTACTCTTGCGTCAACTACTTTATCGTTGAATGCCATTTTCATAAGGCATGCTTTCACCTTTGAGTATGTGCTCCTATACTAAAGTGAGTTTCTTATTACACTTTAAGCACTACACTGATAAGGGTTTAGCTGATTCTCATAAAGGAAAAGATGAAATACTCTGATTGTTCTAAAGTCTGAACCACCTGAGAGAAAGTACAATTTTACTGCTGATATTTCACTGGTTAATTAATGTTGACAGCACACCCTCAATGTTCACTGATGATCAGTAGCCAATAGGACAGAAGTTTGCTGACATATTATTAAGAAATACATTGTCTCCTTGTCTCAAGTGTCGCCCAAATTTTGTTAATGGCTAGAAATACACCCTGAAAATTTGTTCCCCAACTGAAACCAACAAGTGGAAAAGTGTTTTTTCCTCCCTTTATATTTAGTTGGGTAACTGCATGATATGGCTATTACTGAAATTAATCTCTACGTCTCTATTGTCCTAAAGTGGTGATTTGTATTGAAAGTATGTTATCATATAAAAAAAGCATGACTATGGACTTAGGGTTCTTACTTGATCAATAGGCTGTTATTGTCCATTATCATAACTAATTGCATTATATAGATTAATTCCAATAAAAACTATTTTGCATTGTTGGTAGTACAACATTATATTTACAAAGAATCCTACAAGGAGGAGATTGTTTTCAGAAATCCTTGTATTGCATTCTGGATTCTTTTTCTTTGTTAGCTTGCCCAAATCATTTCCTGCAAAACCTAAATCATCCTTGAAACTTGTTCAGCACTATTCTGTGATGTTACTGCAAATCCAGTGTACATAGATTACTATTTTAAAATTAGAAGAACATATGTGTGTATTATTTTATCATTACTACATTCTATGCATTTAATCTGATATAACTGATGGACTATTCATATTTCAATGCATTCAAGTTTTTTAGCTTAAATGATATAACTTGTGGCTATCCAGAGCTTTATATGGTCGAAAGAGCCATATTCCAATATGCAGTAACAGGAGCAAACAATGTAAAGCCCCAAAAGATGATTTCTACTCCAGTCTCTTTGAAAATTTGAAATGTTTTAAATTTCCCTTGATTCTAAGAACACATATGTATGATGGCTCAGTATGCACTAATATTTTATCATTTATTGGTTTATCATTTTGGTTGATTGTGGAGTGGATACATTGAATCGGGGACGTGGAAAATTGCACACGTGGACCTGCAGGTTTCAATTGATACATCAAGTTGATTAAAAGTCAACAAGACTGCTCCGTTTGGGGTATGTAATAGACAGAGCTTTCAAAACTTTGTTTGTATATAATCGAGTGTTCTAACGGGTTTCTTAGCTGCAATGTAGATTATTAGAGTCATGTTCATGAGCTATAGGCAATGTCGAGTATAAGACAAGTATGGGGTAACTACAGATTAGTTGTGGTGTTTTATGAACTGGTCTGAAACGAGAAATCATTATGTAACAATTATGAGCAGTTATGAATGATATGCTTATATCACTTCACAGGCATTGTGCTTTAATTAATTTAATAATCTTTTTATTTGATCTATAACCTCTTTGATCATCTAGCTGATGTTTTTTTATTTTGTTGACCAATCAGCTGTTTTGTTATTTTAACCAATCAATTGTCACAAGTTTAATTTGCTATTACCTAAGCATGATGCAATTGTATAAAAGAAAAAAATTATGTTGATAGATTCCTAAAAATTTAAACTCCCGGTGCACTTGACAACCATTTTGTGAGGAAGTACAAAATTTGTGAGTAATATTATTACGTGAACAATGATGGGCACTACAGGGATAACGTACTGATGGATGAGAGGTACATTGGAAGCTTGTAAATAATACAATTTGAACTTGATTTGGTTGCAGACAAATGCTCACATGTATTGTTGGAAAATTTGTAGGTACAGCATGCTAGCCATCGGCATTTGGTCTCAGTATTTGATAAAGTATGCGGTTAGCTTGCTATCTACTGCTTCGATAAAGAGATTATTATTGGTACTATGCTTCTAATAATGAGCATGCATGGAATGTGGATCATAATAAAATGACATGCATGTCTTGTGTGGAGTAGAGTAAAAAAAAAGGAGACCGCACCTAGGAGGAGCTAGGTGGTTTTTCATTAAGGAGAAGAAAACGATCAGAAATAGACACCCAAATTCGAGGTTGTGGGGGCTCGAATCTGGGTGGCTAGGGATGCATAACCACATCCTCCACCGAGCATATTATAGGCGTTGCAAAAATAGTTGTTGAGTGAGCATATTGGATGTCGCACATAGTCGACCAAGGATTTTGGAGACACACTGAGCATGAAAAAAGTTTTAGTTTATCATCCATTACGTAATATTATATTGTAATTAATATTGTTTTGTTATCTAAAATTTGTCCCGTTACAACGCACGGTATGTAACTAGTATTATAAATAACTAGTAACATGGTCTGTGCAAATACTGTGGCAAGATTTGTTTCAATAATAATAAATTAGTTAACAATTTCACATGTATTATAAAGTTCTTGCATAGTATTCAAATATTCTTTTGTTCTAAACAGAATCGCTAAAAATTCTAGGTGTTTTTGTATAAGGAAATCGATAACTAAGTGTAACTATCTAAGTGTACCATCTGCTGGTTATTCTATTGCCAAGAATAACTACCCCATTTTTTTCAAAATAAAACCAACATACAAATAATTACTCCATTTTTTCAAAATAAAACCAACATACAAACAATTACCCCAGTTTTTGAAACTAAAAGTGACACACACTTCCATAAAATCAATTTATAAAAATACTGTAATATTTAATATGGAGACAATGTTTGAAACTTGGTGTCTAACAATATTAGTGTTACATGATAATTCATAAAAAAGGAGACCACACCTAGGAGGAGCTAGGTGGTTTTTCATTAAGGAGAAGAAAACGACCAGAAATAGGTACCCAAATTCGAGGTTGTGGGGGCTTGAACTTGGGTGGCTAGGGGTGCATAACCACATCCTCCACCACCTAGCCAACTGGGACAAGCCCAGTTCCTTTTCATATGTATGTGAAAATGTACACAACCCGCTGATAAAACACAATATGCAAAAAATGCTCCTATCCGCATTGTTAATTATGCATGATGCTTTACCTACATCCATTGAATGAATTATATTCAATTCAGTTACATACTTCTAATATTTCTCCTTACGTTTATGCATTGTTGTCATTTGGTTCTAACTGGCCTTATTCCTGGAAATGCGAATCTACAAGTCATAAATGTACTTAATATTAATATGGCAGATGCACGCAGACATTGTGATATCCACTAGAACAACATATGAAAGTAGACAGAATACAAGAGTTTGACATGAATCTGAATTTAAATTACAACAAATTCATTAAAAACAGCGGTTTGAAATAACTAGAAGTTGAGCGAAATAGATTCTGACAGATACGATTGCTTCTCACGGCGATGAACACATGGTTCCGATAGAGACAAGTGTTTTGGTCAAGACATCATAGCGGCAAACAACACTTCATTCCCACATGTTGCCGAGCTCTGACGTGATATTTCCACCATATGGATGCTAACCTTCCCAATGGGTGTTACCATAAGAGTTGCACTAACCGTTGTGTTCATCTGAAAACCACAAAGAGCTACGTCCAGAGAAATTAATACTTAGCAAGACTGACCCACCAAAAAAGCCAACTACAAACAATTCCTAGACATGCAAAGGCTGAACGGAGGGTCGAGTTGGCAAAAAGCCAGTCTTATGCTAAGTCCTTACTTTCATGTTTTAGCATCAAATTAAGTTGTAAAGCCAAAAGTAAATTTAGTTTGCACTAGAACTAAAGCAATCATGGTTGCAAGACAAATTATGAACATAACAGCAAGTAACTAAACCCAACATCAATTATGTTCCTCTTATTAGTAGGCTACGGAATATGAAACAAGTGGTACTCTTTACTATGAGATGCAACAATTCGAATCAATAAACATACTGCACGATTGATCTAACTGCATGCCACATGCGTGCTTCCCATAAGTTGCATGAGGCAACCTTTCACTTCTATCACCATAACTCTTTACTGTAATAATGTGCCCCTAGCTTGGATCTCTTCACTCACACACGGTGTTGAAGCTAAGGCTAAAACTCAATTTGGGTCTTTATCAGTTTCTGAAAAAAAAAGGCATGCGTATGTCTTTTCAGAGATGCACATATATAATTACCCTCTGCTGAAAAAACATGGACGTCCAGGGGTGGAGAAAGACGAAGTACAAGTTGCATTCCAGGCAAAGGAAGAGATTGGCCATCGAGCGAGCAATAGGCCTCCAGCCATCATCACTCGTCATTTTTGAACTCGAGTGATTATGTCAGCTCTGTTCGAGGAAGGAACCTTCCCTGCCATGTATCTGCATTACTCTTTTCTTTTCTTCTTACCTCTCTGTCAGCCTTAATGACGTTTTTAAATTCATGTATTTCCTGTTGCTTCTCCTCCAATGAAACAGCCGAAAACACCTGCCTTTTCCCATCAAAAGAAAAATGAGGGACTTGATCGATGCAATAACCTGATATGAAAAATCAATCAGCCAACATAATAAAAAAAACTGTCTACGGGGCCCTATAACTTCACAGAACCCAGCTGTGATAATTTTGTAATTAAGCTAGATACACACAACAAATTAAATCAGGCCGGTGCAGTCAACACGGAGGGAACAAATCAGTGGTTCATCCCCATCATAAGAAACAAAACTCTGATGGAAAAATGCCAACCGGATGGCTTGCTCTTCACCTTCTTGTGGCTAATTTGGAAAGAACGCAATCAAGCCATCCGTTAACACCAAGAATAATCCTTGTGATAGTAGCCGCTGTTGTAAAACACTTATGGGTCAGGTCCACCTTCTAGAAGAAGGAATCCTGGCCCATGTGAGCTCCTTATCGAATATAGGGCCAACACAAAGTAGGGTTTACCCATTATAAATATTTGAGGAGACACTCCTATGTAATTTCGTTAGAATTATTGAATAAAGAATCTCATCCCCTCTATTCTTTCCTCGTTCTCGTCTAGATCTGCGTGTCATACTTCATCGATAACTTAACACGTTATCAACACACTTTAATCGAGTGGAAGCCAAGGAGCAATTCAACGACAGTAGATCGAATACTTCAACTCAGCGACCTACGGTATGTTTTATTTACGATTGCAGTTTTATCTTGGCACGATGCAACCAAGATCTGTTCATCATGAGTTTGCCATGTATCTTGACTCGATCCAGTCATGATCTTGAAAATTCACGGTGGTCCCGAACGTATGTTACCAATCGGGATACCTCATTGTACAGCAAACCTTTGCAATCCAGATGAATATTCCCACATCCGTCGAGGTCAAAAATATGAAGCAAAAGGTCGCGCGAGAGCCTTAGCCCAAGCCGCGTGAGAGGCGTCGAAGGAACAAATCAAGATTGGGAGAGCCACCGGCCCGAGATCCAAAGCAACAAAAGAAAGATCGGGAAAAAGGGGGAACAGGTTTCACAAAGAATCCTACCCCTAGTCACGCACCACGAAGGCCTATAAAGCCCGCAAGCCACGAAGGCCAACGGCGTACTAACTCTAGCCGTGACCCACGAAGGCTGGCCTACAAGATACAAGACAAACGCTGCAATCAAGAGAAAATATGAAGAAAAAGAAAACAAGGGGAAACCTAGATCCGAGCCCACCGACCCGGATCCGGACTCTGCCCTGGTCGTTGCACGCATCGACCGACTCCCGGAACTGCAAGAAAAGAAGAAGCACTTACCGACGACCGGTGTGCCATGGAAACAAAGAAGGGAAAAAAATAAGAAACCCAAATTTGGGTTCACACGGCCCAGATCCGGGCCCACCATCGTTGTCATCGCCCAGCCCGCGCGCTCGTACATCGTCGCGAGGCTCGCGCCGCCCTAGGCCAGGTCACGCGTCGGGGGCGGCCGCCCTAAGTTGCGCACCTAGGAGGCTTGTGCACCAAGGTTGACATTCGCTACGCCGCCGGGCTCACGCGTTCACAGTGCCGCTAGGGGCCACGTCTCCCTAGGCCAGGCCGCGCGTTACGGGAGGCTGCCCCGGGCCCCACGCCGGGGCCGCCGGCAGTTGTGCCAATGGGCTCACCCATTCACGTGCCCTAGGCCGCGCCGGGGAGGCCCCTCCTAGCCGTGCCTAGGGTCGTGCGTGTGCTCTAACCACGCGCTCCAGCGAGACCGGTTGCACGCACTACACACGATCGGCAGAAGTTATGGAAGGCAAGAGAACCGACTCGAAGAGGAGATTGATGAAGACACGGTGATTTGCTAGAATACGACTCCTCTACGTGTCATGTCTATATAGGTACTTGTAGAACCCTAAAGCGAGAGAGTAGATGCAGAGGGACACCAGATTCATGAGTTACGACCACCCGGGCTTTGCCCCTTTATAATAGATCTCTAGTTGAGTTTCAAGAACTATTGGTGTTAGAGTTGATCCATCAAGGTAGGCTTTCTAGATGGTGATGTAACTCACAATATGTATGTCAAGGATGATTGAATGTTAATAATGGTTTTAGTGATTTGTTGATCTTGATTCTATAATCATGCATGTGTTTGTTCCAATTAGTGGAGGCTAAGTATTTAGATATTATCTTAATCGTGGTGATTAGGCTAGTACTCAGATCTTATATTGATTATGGTTGCTTGATGATGCTAATCATGTAGTTTAGTGGTGATAGAACTAAGCTTGCGCAGCACCTTTAGATAATTGAGTGGGGTAAGATGCTCACATGATTAAGGGATTGCTCTCGGCAATGATAAATCGAGGGTCTCTCGGAAAGCAGGATGCTCTTATTCATCTAAGGTTTACAATTGATCTGTGTAATTTATCCACTATGACGCTATCCAATTAGACCTCCTGGTTACATCTCAATTAGTATATATCTGTCTACTCACATAATTTATTTAGGCTAATCAAGTCTCTAACGTCACTAAATCTCAACCCGATGAATGCTTCGATCGGCACAACATGAGTCTTCGCGTCGATCAAGCACATCCAAGTACGTCGATCGGCACCCAAGCCACCAACACTCTCAACCTCACAGCCAATAGTAGCTTAATTAGATCTTTTAATGTTAATAATATTTAATTCTCATTAGTTCTTGTGGATTCGATTAAACCTTGGAATACTCTATGGGAAAAAGGTGCTACAATGTACACCGTGTTCTTGCGGTATGTAAGTGGTCCGTAGATACGACCAACAACCGGCACCTAAGAAGCCTAGAGTACAAGCTCAAGCTAAAGCTCCTAGGAGACGTCCCTGCGGAGAAGAAGCCTAAGCAAACTACTCAAAAGAGGAATGTAGAAGGTGAAAGAAAATGTTATAGACCCGCCTCATGCAGAAGCGAATCCATCACCAGGATCACCTTGGGTGGCATCAAGCGCTGCGATGCTCGATAATTACAACATACAAACATAAGCATGAGATAATGGAGATAAAGATACAGGTTTTTTACATCCATCCCGATACAATATTACATCGTAGTCTCATCAGTGCGGAAGCAAATAAGTTCGAAATTTAACTAGTACAGTAGAAGCAAATAAAGATACAATCGCTCTCATGGCGATATACATCGGGCCATCCGACGAGCCAGGTGTTTTGCCCTAAACACCTTGTCGGCACATCAATGGTCTACTCCTCGGAGCCACACCATTCCAAGGTGTAGTGTCCTCCAATGGCGGCTTGGTCCCGCCAGTCCTCCGATCCACCTACGTCGTCCCGCTCATCCCTGGATCTCTCGAAAACCACATAGAGCAAAGCCCCGATCAACTAAAGCTCAGCAAGACCGACCTGTAAAAGTGTTCATCTACAGTCGACACCTAGACATGCAAAGGCCATAGGGTAGGATAATTAAGCACTAAGCCATCCTATAAGTGGATCCTTACTTTCGTCTTTTAGCAGCTCATTAAGTTGTAGCAATGATTAAATTTAGTTTGCACTGAGCTAGAGCATTACATGTTTCCAAACAATGTAATAAGCAATACAACAAATTAATCAACATCATCATATATGTTCCTCTTCGGTCTACATTCCGGTCGACGGGACAAGTGGTACTCATTACTTTGAGGGGCAGCGATTCGAATCGATTTACATCCTGCATGAGAAACATGTTTGCACGTCACATACGTGCTTTCTAGAAGCCGCATGAAACAACCTTTTTTAGTCGACACCGTAGTGTTAGTCGGGCCTTGATCCCCCAAGAAGGGACCCTCACGCGAGGACGTGCCGGACATCATCCGTGAGTAGAGTGCTCCCTCCTCTCCTCCCAAATTCATGCCTAGTAACCAAGGAAGTAGGGTATCTCTCTAACAAACAGCAACCCTCGGTACATCGGTTCATCGGGCTCATTAACACCATCTTGCAAGCAGTATGTTCAAACTTATCCACATGGGTCGGACACGACGCAGTCCTTCCGTACTCAGGCGGGGCTACCACGTTGAAGACTCTTTTAGTCCTTTACTTTCCACCTAAGTTGTATGTCCGGACTACAAATTCCATTCTCTTACTCAAATCTTAGCATCGTGTCCAAAGTGATTGTCCTATACTACGAGTGGACTCCGTACCACTCAACGGATCATCACCCTAATTAAACAAGAATCTAGCGTAGGGTTACCCAACATGGATAAACAAGTGTCCTATCGCATGCTAGAGTTTTCATCACAACCCCTAGAAAACTTAATGCACACACTACAAGCCTACAAGCATAGTGATGAAAATAAAAAGACTTAAATAATTAAGTTGTGCACCAGGGCTTGCCTTGTGCTTGACCCTGATCAGCTGGGTCACTAACAGCAGCAGCTTCTAGTTCCTCCTCGCTCTGTCACCGCGTTCACCACCGCAGACAACATGATGCAAGAGTGATGTTTAATTTTAGTGAACACAAGAAATAGACACATTATGGAATATGTGTGAATTTCATCGAAAACACGTAGTTACCGAGTATAAAAGAACTTAGGGTGCAGCGAGGGTCGGTTACTTAATTGCAATTATCAAACTAATTTATTTCATCAACTCCGATGAAGCATTTTAATCATCATCACATGTGGACGAAAATAAATCATTAATCCTTGCAAAAGCTTGGTAAAATGGCAATATAAAGGCCACTAATTGCTAAGCACATGCTCTAGATGATAATTAAGCTAAGCTCCAAAATTAAAGGCAATCCAATAATTAATTAAGCCATATTCTTAAATCTAAAAAAAGGAAATGAACTTCATTAATTTTCCTCCGATCATGCCAAACTAAATACACCATTAAATAATACATGTCTTAAGGATTCCAACAGAATTTAGTTTGCAATTTTTTGAGCTCGAAATTAAATTATATGAATTTTTGAAGTTTAAATCAAAGTTCTAACTATTTACGAAATTACCATTGGGTTAATTTAAATTAATCCCGCGCGGTCGTGCCACACGCCGGCCACGGACTTTTGGATCGGGGCGGCCATGGCGACACGTGATCCCGACCCCGTGGCCTTGACGGCGACTACCGGAGACGACCAGCGCATCTGCGGCACGGCTAGGCTGGTGCGGTGCGCGAAGGGGCGACTCCGGCAAGCTAAGTGGCCCGTAGGTCCCGGCACGACACGGGAACCCGACGGCGGGGTCGTGAAGGTGGGGCCTCACCCGAAAACCGGCGGGTGGCGAGGATGGCGGACGGTGGAGGTCCGGCGACGTGGCTCGTCCGGGGGAGGGCATGGCTTCACCTGATTCTTGGCTCTTAAGCTTCAGCGGAGGGTGGGCTTCACCGGTATGGGGGTCATCGGTGTCGCGGGGCTTCCGGTGTGGTTGTCGATGGTGAGGCGGAGACGACGAATGGCGGCGGCCGGCGAAAAGTTGAACGCCGGCCTCCTCGAGGAGAAGAGCGAACAAGGAAGGGGTTAGGATGGAGCTCCTCCTTGATGCGCACAAAATGGGGTTGGGGCTCACCGGGGTTGGCGTACTTCGCGGCGAGGTCGGAGGTGCGACGGCGGTGCTTGCCGAGGAAACTTCACCAAATTCGGCCGGCTCAATCCATTAGCGCCGGTGTTGTGAGTTCCTGGAGCCATGGAGGGTCAAAGCTGCGGCCGGATGGGCTCGAGCAGGGCGTTGCGAGGCGGCGGCACAGACGAGCTTGTAGGGGCAACGGCAATGGTGGCGACTCCGATGGAGGGGGAAATGGGAGAGAGATAGAGTGAGGAGGAGCCGCTTCCGACTGTTTGAAGGGTGTGGGTGCCGTCCCGACCAGGTGGGGTACCGGCGAGGAGGCGACGGCCACGCGGCGCCAGCAGACAGATGCACCGGCGTGCGGCGCGTGCCCGTGAGTTGTCCTGGGTGCCCGACGAGCGGGACCCACAAGCATATTCTCTCGGGATCTTTTATTTTTCCTGAATTTTCAGTTTATGGCTTTTGCTCCAATAGAAAAAAAAAAGTTCAAGCACTCCCCTAGCTCAAAAATTATTTCAGCAAATTTCTATGGGTAGAAGAGATCAAGAAAGTGGCATGCACGTCGAGTTTAGGTACCAACTCCCGCTAGATAAATTCTGATAATTCACGGAAAAGGGGTAAAAGGTAAGCTTCACCGATTTATTTGTGGTTCCAAATCTTGGTTAAATTCAGTGAAACTTAGCCTAGAATTTTCTTTTGTCATGCACTACAACATATATTTTTGGTGGTACCAACTTATGTTGCGAAAAGTTGAGTTGTAGTTCAGACGCATTCGAATTTGAATTAATTGACAACCCAAATCAATTTCCATGTCAATGAAATTTCTCATGGGGCTGCTCCCAGCACCGGAGGCACATTTTAAAAATGCTAAATTGCAAAAATTGTGATACTCGGATGTCACAGAAAATCACATAAAGTGATGAGACTTGAAGAGCAAAACCCAAGGGAGAATGTGCGCACACTTGAAACTCACGAAGGGCTACCAGAAATTCCTGACCTCAATGTACATGTTGAAGATGACGATCAAGGAAAAGATATCTTGAGACAGGAGTAGTATACAACAGAAAGACAATTGAAGTCAACTCATACATTGCCGACGCGATTGCAACACAAATTGACCTCGAATCTGAACCAAAGTCAATAAAGGAATGCAAGAAGGGTCCAGATTGGACAAAGTGTAAAAAAGAAATCTGTGTACAACTGAACTTGCTAAAGAAAAGAGAAATGTTTGGTAATGTAAACCTTACACGAATGGGTATCCACCCAAGTAAGTCACAAAATGGGTGTTTGTCAAGAAGAGAAATACTCAAAACGAAGTGACTAGATATAAAGCAAGACTCGTAGCTTAAGGTTTCACGCAGAGACCAGGAATTGACTACGAAGAAACCTACTCTCCTGTAATTTTCCGATATTTGATCTACCGACGGTGAGTATGAATTTGCAAATGCGACTTATGGATGTTGTAACTGCACACCTATATGGAACATTAGATACATATATCTATATGAAAGTTCCATAAGGCATTAAAGTCCCAAATGAAGAGAACGCAAACTATATAGTGTCAAACTACAAAAGTCACTCTATGGTTTAAAGAAATATGGAAAAATGCAGTATAACAGAGTTGAGTACATTTCTATTGGAGAAAGCATTCACGGATAATGATGATTGTCCTTGTGTATTCATTAAGAAATTATAGAAAGGTTTTTGCATAATCTTTGTCTAAGTTGATGACTTGAACATCATCAGTACTACACATGATGTCGAAGAAGCATGTTCTTACCTAAAGACTGAATTTGAAACGAAGGATTCAGTCTTTAGGTAAGACTGCATATTTTTAGGCTTGCAGCTTGAACATACCCACGAAGGGACTTCATTGCATCATTCAACTATACTAAGAAGGTACTAGAGAGATTTGATATGAAATATGCATATCCTCTCACGTCTCCTATGGTTGCGAGGTGACTTAGGGTGTGATTGGTTTCTCGACCAGCAGAGCCTGGCTCGCATATGGGTATCCAGGCTCCAGCTAGCCGTGTTCCGCATGATTGGTTGGCGTTTTTAGAGAGCCTGGTTAGGTGGAGATGCTGATTGGTTGGGTGGTTGCATGAAAATAGTCAAGTGTGAGATGCAACAACCATTGATTGGTTGGCTGGATAAGAGTTGGTATGGTCACCTCATGCATGAAGTGGTGAGGATACCACCCAGACAAATCATTCCGAAGATGCACTAGGCCCCCTAGTGGGTTTTGGTGATAAATGACAAATGATTAAAAGCTCTAATGTGGTTATCGAGTCATTGTGCAGGACAACAAAATGGTAGTATCCACAATGTGAGAAAGCAAACCCCTCAATTAAAAAGTGAACAAGTACTCAAAAAGCAAAGACTACAAGTTTAGATTTATAGCTTCTTGAGTATAGGTGTGCCAAACTATTAAGAGGGGTAAAACGATCTTACGTGCAGGGAAGAATGTGCTCTAGTTATCCTCAAACACTTGAAACCAAAATACCAACTCAACGAAGAACAAAAATCCTATCTTTTCCTAACCTCTACACAAACGACGGAAGTTCCGTCCGGGTCGACTGAAGTTCCGTCGGTTCCAGAAAGTTTTGGACGGAAGTTCCAAACATGACGGAAGTACCGTCGGAGATCTTTTCTAGTTCAAATCTTGCTCGACGGAAGTTCCGTCTGGGCTGACGGAAGTTCCGTCGGCTCCGAGAGTTTTGGACGGAAGTTCTAACTCGGACGGAAGTACCGTCCCGGGATGTTTCGTAGTTGACCTAATAGGGTGATGGAAGTTCCGTCACCCACGGAAGTTCCGTCGAGTCCAATCGTTGACTTGAGCAACGGCTCTTTTAGAGCCCACACTATATATAGCTTTGACCTAACCCGTGAGAAAAGGTGTCTGGTGCTTTTTGAACTCTCGGATCTTGCTCAAGCTCTCTCTCTCACTCCTCTCCACTCCTCTTGAGATCCAAAGCCATTGGAGTGAGCTCCCATCTTGATTCCAAGCTTGATAGCATCAACCCAACCTAGAGCACATCTTCCCCTAGCAACTAATCTCGTTCTTCACTTGTTACTCTTGGAGATTCGTTCTCCTAGATTGGCTAGGTGTTGCCCTAGAGCTCCCAAGCTTGTGGTGAGCCTTGGGAAGTTTGTGAAGGTTGTGATTCGCCTACACAAGGAAAAGAATCCAAAGAAGAAGAAGAAAAACAAGTTTGACCTTTGTGGTCACTTGTGAGGATTAGGGTTGAAAGAAACCCGGCTCTTTGTGAGCTCCTCAACGGAGACGTAGGAACCTCTTTGTGAGGGGTCCGAACTTCGATGAAAAATCCCCGTGCCTCTCTTGCTTGTTTTTGTTGTGTGTTTATTCATTCACCTCTCGGGAGTGTTTTCGCCCGATCTATTTGAGTATTACGTGTCTACTAAATTCCTGCAGGTACAACACTCTCAAGGCAAAAAGGGAGGTTTCCATTCAAGTGGCATCGTGAGATTTCCTCCCTTATTCCATTCCCTAGTTTTTCCTCTCACCACCCCGACGGAAGTTCCGTTAGTGACGGAAGTTCCGTCGATGGCGAATTTGACCTATTTGTTTTAAGTGTTGTAATTTCAGGTTTTTAGTTAGATTGCCTATTCACCCCCCCCCCCCCTCCCCCTCCCCCTCTAGGCAACTTTCACATTCAAACATTACAATGTTCATGGCCCTTAGTAGACATAAAAGATGATGAAAACTAAAAAAACAATGACTACAAACTGAAATAAAATAACAACATCTTTCCAAGACAGACATGGTTTTGGATGGTTAACAGGAAAATTAACATGTAACTTCTCACGGCCATAAAATGCCTTAAATGCATCATCTCTTGACTTGAAACCTTGATAGTCTGTGACGGACCCGCCTCACGAAGAGGCGTTTCCGTCTCTAGGATCATCATGCGTGGCATCACGCGCTGTGATGCCCGATATTACAACATACAAACATAAGCATAGCACAATGAATATAAGTACAAGTCTCTTACATTCATCCCAGTACATTAGTACATCGAGTCTCATGAGCATCGAAGCTAATAAGTTTTGAAATAAACTAAACAGCGGAAGCATAAAGATACAATCGCTCTCTCGGCGATACATCACGGGCATCCGGCAGAGACAGATGTTCCTGCCCTAGAACATCTTACCGGCACATCATCAACACTACTCCTCCGGACCGCACCACTCCCAAGTGTAGTGGCCGTCACCCGGAGTCCGATCTGCCGCGTCGTCATCTCCGACGTCGAAGTCCTGTCCGATGGGGTCCTCTCGAAAACCACATAGAGCAAAGCCCCGAGCAACTAGAGCTCAGCAAGACCGACCCGTCAAAGTGGCCATCTACAGCCGACTCCTATACATGCAAAGGCCAGGGGTAGCGTACAATTAAGCACTAAGCCGGCCTACAAGTAAATCCTTACTTTCAACTTTTAGCAGTTTAATTAAGTTGCAAGAAAGAATAAATTTAATTTGCAATAAGCTACTGCATTACATGTTTCCAAACAAGTAATTAAGCAATACAGCAAATTATTCATAATCGTCATCATCAATGTTTCTCTTCTTACTACGTTCCAGCAGACGAGATAAGTGGTACTCGTTATTGTGAGGGGCAGCGATTCGAATCGATTTACATCCTGCAGGAGAGACCTGATTGCACGTCATATACGCGCTTCCCGTAAGCCGCATGAGACAACCTTTCCCAGCCGGCATCGTAGTGTTAGTCGGTCCTACCTCCCCGAGAAGGGTCCCCACGCGATGCCGTCCCGGACGTCATCCGTGAGTAGAGTGCTCCCTTCTCTCCTCCCAAATTCATGCCAAGTAACCAAGGGAGTAGGGTATCTCTCTAACATACGAGCAACCATCGGTACGTCGGTTTACTAGGCCCATTAATTCCAGCATGCAAGCAATGACGTTCAAACTTATCCACATGGGCCGGACACGACGCGGTCCTTGTGTGCACAGATGGGGCTACAACCTTGAAGACTCTTTCGAGTCCTTCACTTTCCACCTAAGTTGTCCGTCCGGCCTCCAACTTTCCATACTCATCTTGATACTCGGCATCGTGTCCGGAAAGGTGATTGTCCTATCTACGAGTGGTCTCCGTACCACTCGACGGATCATCGCCCTATTTATGCAAGCATCTAGCGTAGGGTGATCGGACCAGGATAGATAGGGTCCTATCGCATGCTAGGGTTTCATCACAACTCCCGTAGACCTAATGCACATTACGGACCTACAAACATAGTGATGAAATTAAAATACTTAAATTAAATAGATTGTGCGCCGGGGCTTGCCTTGAGTTTGACCCCGAACAGCTGGGTCAGCAATAGCAGCAGCTTCGGCTCCTCCTCGCCGGTTACCGCGTTCACCACCGTAGCTACATGATGCAAAGGTGATGTGTAAATTTTGATGAAAACATGATAGTGAATATTTTATGGAATACGTGCGGATTTCATCAATCACATGTAATTCATGAGTATAAATTAACTTGGTGTCCAGCGAGGTGAAAATGATTTAAGATGATTATTCAATTTAATCTCCTTCATCAACTCCCATGAAGCATTTAAATCATTATCACATGTGCAAGAAAATAATTCAATAATCCTAGCAAAACTAGGTAAAATAGCAATTAAATTGCTGCTGGTCCTTAGGCACATGTTATGTATAATAAATAAATTGAGCTTCATAATTTGGGGTAATTACATAATTAATTAAGTTCTATTCTTGAATTTCCTAAAAAGAAATTAAGCTAACTAAATTGCTTCTGATTATGCCAAACTAAATGCACTATAAAATAGTACATGTCTCAAGGAGTCCAACAAAATTTAGTTTGCAATTTTTCGAGGTCTAGAACTCCAGATATGAATTTTCTAAGTTTAAATGGAATTCGGCACTATTTACAAAATTGCCATCCGGGATTTAATTTAAATAACCCGCGTCTCGTGCCACACCGAGGACCACAGGGTTCCGGATCCGCGTGTGGCTGTGGCCACATGGGATCCCGGGCCATGTGGCCCGCCTCGTGGCCTCACCGGCGCATGGCCGGGAGGCGGCGGCGCGACGGCCGGAGCGGCACCGGCGGCTCACGCGTGGCCCTGCAGGGTCCATGGGACTCCGCGCGGTACGGCGGACTCGGGGGTGGGTCTCACGCGGCCGGGGGCTCACCGGAGAGGCGGCGTGACGGCGATGGCGGTGGCGGGGTGGTTCGGCGGTGACGCACGGGCACGAGGAAGCTCCAAATCTCGTGTCGTTAGCTCGTAGAGGTTCACGGAGGCTTGGAGAAGACCGGCGTCGACTCCAAGGAGGATGAGCAATGCCGGAGATGGCCGTCGGCGTGGAGGTGGCGGTGGTTCGGAAGACCGTGGCCGGAAAAGATGGGATTCCGACGACCTCGCGAGACCAAAGAGGGGGTTAGGGTTTGGGAAGAAGCTCCATCATCTTGCGCACCCACCGGACAAGATTGAGGGAGAGAGGCTCACCGGACAGGGTGAATTTGGCCGCGGCGTCAATGGCGGACGGAGATGAGCTTCGCGGGGAAAACTTCGAATTTCGGTCGATTTACTTCGTCGTGGTTGGGGGTTTGGGGTGGTGGAGCACGGTGGGGGTCGAGCGGTTCCCGCGGCGTGCTTGGCCCAAGCCGCGGCGGCCGGGAATGGCGGGGCGGCGAGCTTCTAGGGCGGCGGCAATGGCGGGCGGGGTCGAGAGCAAGGGAGAGAGAGAGGAAATGGGGAGGGGGTTCCGACCGGGGTTGGGAACCTCCCCTTTGTCCCTCCGACCAGGTGGGGGCGCGGCCCTGGGTGGTCGCCACGTGGGGCCCGCCCGAATATGCTTTGGCATCTTTTCTTTTTCCTCCAATTTCCAAACGTGGCCCAATTCGAATTTGAAAAATCAAATGCAAGGCCTTCGGATAGTACCATTCTAGAAAGTGACACACACGTTGAGTTTGCTCAAAAACTCCTTCTAGAATAATTCTGAAAATTCGGAGAAAAGGCTTAAAAGCTAAGTTTCTCTTATTTATTTGAGGTATCAAACCTTGATGAAATTCAGTGGGGTTTTGTCCTAGATTTTTCTTTTGACATGCCCTACAATATATATTTTTGGTTGACCAAACTTGTGTTGTATAAATGTGAGTTGTAGTTCAAATCATAGTGTATTTGAATTTATTCGCTGCCCAAAACACTTTGCATGTTAATGAAATTTCTTGGGTGGGTCAATCCAGCCCCGAGATTAGTTTTAAAATTGCTAGCTCACAAAAATAGAACACGGAGTGTCACAATAGCAAGCCCCTTTGAATCCATTTACTTGTTCATGGCACTCCTTCTAGCTGGAGAACACTCCAACCTCGGCGGCCATGATGAACTACATACCAAGTCATAGCTGGTATGCACTCGAAACATTAGCAAAAAAAGATCATTGGCCATGCACATAGGCTCGGATTAAAGTATATATGAGGAAAACATCATTGGCCATGCACATATGCTCGGATCATAGAAACAGATTAGAAAAACATTATTGGCCAAGCACATGTGCTCGGATTATAGGAACAAATCAAGAGAACATCATTGGCATAAGGACAACATCAAATATATAGCATGGTTGATCCAACCTATTGTCCGAACCGAGTACAATTAACATATATAGTTCTAGAGGGACATGATGAATGTAAATTAGAGGTCAGCTATAGTAGAGGGGTTAGCTACACAAAAGACTGCAGGATCAAGGATCAAATCGACTGTACAAAATCAAAAGGAGATGATATGCACAAGGAGCCACCAGCAAACCATCATCCTTACTGCCCAATCCAAGAGCAGAATCCACCGTAAGTACCCTCAAACCACAAAAGCAGCTAACATCGAGTTGATCGCATAGAACTATGGATCAACCGGATGCATGAGCAAGTTCATGCATAGTAGTTGTTGTAATATGATCCAAATTCAGCCTAGCTAGGGACGCCTAGGAGGTGTGAGAGGTGGAGTCCTCCCACGTTACGGATCGTATTAGTTAGCCACCCATATATATACATCTTGTGTGTTGCAAGGGAAAAGATAGAGAGACTCATTGTAATTCCCCTGCGTTTTGTAAACTCTCCTCATATAGTGAAGATTGCCGGTTGGCGCTCGTGGTTTTTTCCCGCAAGGGTTTTCCACGTAAAAAATCTGTGTCTCGTTTCGATCTTGTTTATGCATTATTTGCTAACAAGTGGTACCAGAGCCGGACACGAGATTGATTAAAAAAAATTAGGGTATGTCCCTGTTCAGCTGCCGCCGCCGCAAGCTTTATCCGGAGTTTTTTTTCACCGCGGATCTGCTCGTCTACAACTTAGTTTGTTGTGCCGCGCGAATCCACAGGCGTGCTGTTGTCCCAACCACTCGCCGTTTCCGATTCGAGGTGGAGTCGTCAAATCGCTAAGTCTACAAAAACTGCTGCGCGTTGTAGCAGGGCAGCTGTCCGTGCGCATCAAGTCCCAGTGCGAGGTGCGCGTCGGATCTGGTGGAATCGCCCAAGCTCCACCGTGTGTCCGTTGGTTGGTGCAGTTTTGAGATTTTTTGCTACACGCACACGGTTCTTTACACCAGGAGGCTGTTTTCGAGGAATTCTGCTAGACGCACACGAGTTAGTGCACCAGGAGGTTGTTTGGAGTTTCTTTGCTACGTGTACACAAGAGGTGTACCGGAGAGTCTGCAGAAATTGCTTCGTCTACACGAAGTTGCACCAGAGACGCTGTAGATTTATTCTATTGCTGATTTTCTTCAATGGCTTCTCTCAAGTATGGTGTTCCGCTGCTTGACCGTGATACACGTTTCACTCTTTGGCAAGTCAAGATGAGGGCAATATTGGCCCACACCGATTTGGATGATGCGCTTGATTCTTTCTCTAATAAGAAGCAAGAGACTTGGACCGATGAAGAAAAGCGTCGTGATCGTAAGGCTCTTTCACAAATTCATCTTTATTTATCTAATAATATTTTGCAAGAGGTTTTGGATTAGAAAACCGCTGCTGCTTTATGGCTCAAGCTTGAGTCAATCTGCATGTCCAAGGATCTAACCGAGCAAGATGCATTTGAAGATGAAATTGTTTACACACAAGTTGCAAGAGGGTAATTCATTGGCCTCTCATTTATCAGTCTTCAAGGAGATTGTTTCGGACCTTACGTCCATGAAGGTAAAATATGATGATGAGGATTTAGCTCTCATGCTTTTGTGTTCGTTGCCCCGTCTTATTCAACTTTCGGAGATACTATATTATACGATCATGACACGCTTATCGTCAATGAGGTTTATGATGCTTTGCATGCAAAGGAAAAGATGAAATTGATAGTGTCTCCTGAAGTTGCTGTCAATGATGATGGAGAAGGTTTGTCCGTCCGTGGTAGGACGAGAGAAGAAGAAATTCAACAATGGGAGAGATAAAAGTTCGAGTGGTCATCGCGGTCGCTCTAAATCCAGAGGCAAAGATAAGTTCTGCAGATATTGTAAAGGAAATACTCATGATATTTCTGAATGTTATAAGCTGCAGAATAAGGAGAAGAGGAAAGCTGCTCAAAAGGCTAAATCTAATCCTAGTGATGATGGTGTCTGCTTCGATTGTTGCTACTGCCGATGATAGCAGCTTCGATGGTGATGTTCTTGTTGCTTTTGCTGGATGTGCCAAACTTAATGAGGAATGGATTCTTGATTCTGCCTGCTCGTTTCATATTTGTATTAATAGAGATTGGTTTTCCACTTATGAATCTGTCCATAGTGGAGGCTCCGTGTTGATGGGTGATAACACTCCTCGCAAGGTAGTAGGCATGGGATCCGTTCGGATTAAGATGTCCGATGGTATTGTCGAACATTGACAGATGTGAGGCATGTTCCAACTATGACAAGAAATCTTATTTCTTTGAGTACTCTTGATCGCAAAGGGTATAAGTACTCCGCTGGAGGTGGAGTTATGAAGGTAACTAAAGGCTCTCTTGTTGTCATGAAAGGTGATTTATTGACTGCCAATTTATATCTTCTTCAAGGCACTACTGTTATTGGCAATATTTCTATTTCTACCAAATCATTATCTGATTTTGATGCTACTAACCTTTGGCATATGCGTCTTGGGCATATGAGTGAGCTTGGTATGACAATTTTGAGCAAGAGAGGACTTCTTGATGGGCATAGCATCGATAAGCTGGATTTTTGTGAGCATTGTGTGTTTGGCAAACACAAGAGGGTAAAGTTCAACACTTCCGTTCATACTACTGAAGGTATTCTTGATTATGTGCATTCTGATTTATGGGGGCCTGCTCGTAAGACGTCTCTTGGAGGTGCTCGTTATATGTTGACAATTATTGATGATTATTCACGGAAGGTATGGCCTTATTTCTTAAAGCATAAATCGGAAGAATTTTCTAAGTTCAAAGAGTGGGATTATGGTGGAGAAACAAACCGATAGAAAGGTGAAGGTTCTTCGCACCGATAATGGGATGGAATTCTGTTCTCATGCTTTTAATTCGTATTGTAAGTCTCAAGGCATTGTGAGACACCGCACCGTTGCTTATACACCTCAGCAAAATGGTGTGGCTGAACGGATGAACAGGACTATCATCTCTAAGGCCCGTTGCATGTTGTCTAATGCTGGTCCGAGTAGGCGTTTTTGGGCTGAGGATGCTTCCACTGCTTGTTTTCCGATTAATCGTTCTCCCTCTATTGCTATTGATAAGAAGACTCCAATTGAGGTATGGTCCGGTTCTCCAACAAATTATTCTGAATTGAGAATTTTTGGTTGTCCTGCTTATGCTCATGTTGATAATGGTAAATTAGAGCCTAGAGCTATTAATGCATTTTTCTTGGTTATCGTTCGGTGTTAAAGGTTATAAATTGTGGGATCCTGAATCTAAAAAGGTCATTACTAGCAGAAGTTTGTCTTTAATGAATCTGCTATGTCTAATGCTCCGGTTCGAGTTCGCAGACCTCTAGTGTGCAGGTGGAGCATGTTATTGATTCAGCACATACACCGGATATCGATACAAATGCACCTATTGATGATGATTCATCCGTTATCCCACATTCTCCCGTTGTGCAGTCTCCGCAACGTTCTATTGCAGCTGATAGGTCTAGGAGGCCTCATGTTCGACCCAAGAGGTTAATTGAGGAATGTAATATTGTTGTTTATGCTTTGAGTTGCGCGGAAGAGGTTGAAGGTACTGCTGAACCTTCTAATTATTCTGAGGCTATTACTTCTGCGGATTGCAACAATTGGGTTACCGCTATGCAAGATGAGATGGAGTCACTTGATAAGAATGGTACTTGGGATTTAGTGCCATTGGCTAAAGAGAAGAAGCCCATTCGTTGCAAGTGGATTTTCAAGAGAAAAGAACCTATTTCTCCTAATGAAACAGCAAGGTATAAAGCAAGGTTGGTTGCTAAATGCTATAGTCGGATTCCAGGTATTGACTATAATGATGTGTTTTCTCCTGTTGTGAAACATAGCTCTATTCGCACTTTACTCAGTATTGTTGCTATGCATGATTATGAGCTTGAGCAATTAGATGTTAAAACTGCATTCTTACATGGAGAATTAGAAGAAGATATTTATATGGATCAACTCTGAAGGTTTTGCTATTCCTAGAAAAGAACACCTTGTCCGTAAGTTGAAGAAATCTCTTTATGGCTTGAAACAATCTCCTAGACAAGTGGTATAAGAGATTTGACTCCTTTATGCTCTCTAACGGCTTTAAGCGGTCTGATTATGATAGCTGTGTTTATTTAAAGATGGTTAATGGTTCAGCTATTTATTTGCTTCTCTATGTCGATGATATGTTGATTGCTGTAAAAGATAAGTCAGAAATAGCCAAGTTGAAATCACAATTGAGTAATGAATTTGAGATGAAGGATTTGGGTGCAGCAAAGAAAATTCTTGGCATGGAGATTATTAGAGAGAGACAGTCGGCAAGTTATTTCTTAGTCGGAAAGGGTATATTGAAAAGGTCCTTCGTCGTTTCAATATGCATAAAGCTAAACCAGTGAGTACTCCTTTAGCTCCACATTTCGGATTATCTTCGACTTTATGTCCTGAGTCGGATAAGGTGTTGGTTATGTTGATTCAGATTATGTCTGGTGATTTGGACGGAAGGAGATCTCTCACAGGTTATGTTTTCATGGTGGTTGTGCTGTTAGTTGGAAAGCTTGTTTACAGTCTCATCGTTGCTTTATCAACTACTGAAGCTGAATATATGGCTATTTCGAAGCTTGTAAGGAAGCTATTTGGCTTCGAGGTTTATATGCTTGAGCTTTGTGGAGATGATTCTTGCACTACTATATTCTCGTGATAGCCGAGTGCTATTTACCTTACAAAAGATCAGATGTTCCATGACCGGACAAAGCATATTGATGTGAGGTATCATTTTATCCGAGATATTGTTGCTCTTGGTGATATTGAAGTATGCAAGATCAGTACGCATTTCAATCCTGCTGATATGATGACAAAGCCGGTTCCCATCGCTAAGTTTGAGCTATGCTCAAGCTTGGTTGGTGTTATAGTTTAAGTCCTAGTGACTTGTTGGCGCACGGTGCTATTTATTATTGAAGGGAGTTCATTGATGATCCTTCATTTGCTGCAAGATGGAATTTGTCTCAAGGTGGAGTTTGTTGTAATATGATCCAAATTCAGCCTAGCTAGGGACGCCTAGGAGGTGTGAGAGGTGGAGTCCTCCCACGTTACGGATCGTATTAGTTAGCCACCCATATATATACATCTTGTGTGTTGCAAGGGAAAAGATAGAGAGACTCATTGTAATTCCCCTACGTTTTGTAAACTCTCCTTATATAGTGAAGATTGCCGGTTGGCGCTCGTGGTTTTTTCCCGCAAGGGTTTTCCACGTAAAAAATCTGTGTCTCGTTTCGATCTTGTTTATGCATTATTTGCTAACAGTAGTGCTTGGCCGAGTAAAGTCCTCATCCACAGGACACGGTGGGAGCCATTCATGTTCACAAATGCAGTGCCATGAGCTCTGTTGTCCAACAGGTGAGAATAAGCCACGATCAAGGCTTCCTCCGTGAAGCCAGGCATGAACATCACAGCTTCATAGAGGCCAGGGTGGGAGTCCTCAACCTTAGTCTCACGGATTGCATCAGCCACATTGTTAACAGCAGCAGTCATGCCACTCATGACATGGAGATCATCATCAATCAGCATGCACCTCTTCCTCTTGTGGCCAGCAGCAGCACCGGACCCATCGGCACCACCACCACCAGCAGCATCCTTCATCTTAGGTGATTCCCCAAACACCTTAACATCTTCGAGGCTTGAGAGAGCTCTCGAGCAAAGTCGGAAGGGGAACTCAAAGGCTCACTAGACCCCATAGCAAACTTGCTCGTAGCAAGTCCATTGCCAAAGATGACCTCCATCTGCTTGTAGTTCTCTATAGGCTTGTTAAGTAATTCAGCATCCTTAGGATGTGCCTAGTAAATGAAGGAGTGGTGTGAAAGATGGAAAAGCAAGTGCAGAAGATGGAAAAGCTAATGTGGAGCAGAAGATGGGAAAGAAATAAATCCAAACACACCTTAACATGACCATTGTAGTGCTCATCCTCTAAACTGATCATGTAGTTATCCTCATCCTACAGGGCACCACTAAGCTCCCTTAGTTTGGTGACCCTAATCCACCTCTGCCTCCACTTGCGGAGATGGTTGTACACTTGTGTACCAGTCACCTCAACCCCATCGAACTCATGAACATCCTTTGCAACTTGGTCAAGTGCACTTCCTTGAAACCTTTGTCGGTTCTAACCCTAGTAGAGATCAGATGGCGGAAGCGTCGAAGCACAAACGAAGACATAACATTGGTCCACCTCATTGATTGCCTAGCAGCTGCTGGAGCTGGAGCACCATCGAGCGCTGCAACAGCTTGAGCAACAACAGGCTAACCGGGCTGAGTAGGCTGAGCAGGCTGAGTAGGTTGGGTAGCCTCAACCTCGGAAACCAAGTCAAACATATCGAAATCCTTAGCCATTGCCTAATGCCAATTGTGTAACCCAACATAATAAGTAACATACAATCATTGCATGATGTGCATGGCCTCAAGTAAAAATAGAAAATAGTATATCATCATTGCATAATGTGCATGGCCTCAAGTAAAAACAGAAAGTAGTATATCATCATTGCATAATGTGCATGGCCTCAAGTAAAAAAAGAAAGTAGTATATCATCATTGCATAATGTGCATGGCCTCAAGTAAAAACAGAATGTAAGATCATCATTGCATAATTGCCCAATGCCTCAATGTAAGAAAGGAAAACAGAATGTCGGATCATCATTGCATAATTGCCCAATGCCTCAATGTAAGAAAGGAAAACAGAATGTAAGATCATCATTGCATAATTGCCCAATCCTCAATGTAAGAAAGGAAAACAGAATGTAAGATCATTATTGCATAATTGCCAAATGCCTCAATGTAAGAAAGTAAAACAGAATGTAAGATCATCATTGCATAATTGCCCGATGCCTCAATGTTAAGAAACAGAATATCATCATTGCATAATTCATGAAGTCAAGCATAAGATACAACATGTGTCCAGCAAGACATAAACTAGATATGAGAGTGACCCCAATTTGCCCACATCTGATTAGCAAATTCATCTCTAATTGAAGCCCAAGCAGCATTGTCGGGAATGTCAGCACCATAGGCAGAAGGTGCAATGTTGTTGGGCTCCCAAGTTGACTCTAGTGGAATAACCTCATCTACACCGAGCTGAAGTATCCAGTTGTGTAGGATGCAACATGCAAGGACCAGTTTCACTTGTGTCTTGTATGGATGGAAAGGTTTGTTGGTGTCAATAATACGGAATCGACCTTTCAAAGCTGCAAAGGCTCTCTCAACGAGATACTCTCAAGCTTGAATGCCTTAAATTGAACAGCTCTCTTGGGTTAGTTGGATAGTTTCTACCACCATATTCATTAAGGTGGTACCTAGTGCCCCTGAATGGAGGAAGAAATCCAGGGCGACATGCATATCCAGCATCAACTAGGTAGAATTTACCTATAACAAGAATTTACCTATAACAAGTACACATGTATTAGTTCTAGTGTTGTGTTCTTTTACATTTAATTTATGTGGTCAATTAGATTACCTTCCGGAACTACTAAACCATCACTCCTCTCTAGTGCATCAGCAAGGATAGTTGCATCATGAGCAGATTCCTCCCAACCAGCCAACACATAAGTAAATTTGAGATCAAAGTCCACGCAGCTAGCACATTTTGAGTAGGAATATGTTTCCTCTCCCTAAATGCAGGTTGCATCTTTGCTGGCACTCTAGCATTGATATGGCTGTCATCTATTGCACCAACACAATCCTACATGTCACCCAACAAATTTATGTTGTATTAGGTAACTCATGCAAGCAAGTTTAACTAACCTACATATTTTATATTTTTATTACCTTAAAAAATGGATACCATCTATGACTGTTTCGATCTTAAGTGGTGTGTCACCGGATGGTGGTTTAATCATGTCTTGTCTAAGCTCTCCAATAGCATACAACACCTCTCTCGAAATACTGGCTCATTGTCTCAACAGATCGCCTCCACCGATTGTGTATGACTCTAAAACGTTGGTTGTGTCCAACAACATGAAGGAACATGGCAACCTGCTCTTCGACACAGCAATGTATGGTGTCCCTAAGCAGGTTTCTATCTCTAAGCAGGTTGCAAAGACTGAAAAAGGGTACTCTTCGCATTCTAAGCATGTTAATACACTCCACATCATTACAATTATAGATTTTATTAAGATTTTTCTGCCTTTCTTCATCCATTGCACTCATTGGGGCATAGGTGATAGCAAGACGGCTGGAATGATCAGCAAATGCAATGGACCGACTTAACATGAATGTCACCATAGTTGTGACTAGAGCAGCAGCCTGAGCAATGAGCATGTTTATCCTTTCTTCCGGAGACATCTATGCAAACACACAAAATATAACATAGCTTACGGTGCATGCTTATCCTCGGATAGATTCAAACACATCACGAGGCAAGAACAAGTATGCTCAGATTTAAATAACAGCTACAACATATCACATGCAAGGGCAAGTATGCTCACTTTGAAACATCAGCTACAATATATCATTGGCAAGGGCAAATATGCTCAGATTTGTAGATGCTTATGCAAAATAGTATATCACAGGCTTGGACAACATGCTCGGACAATTATAATATGTCACGAGCATAAGCAACATGCTCAGGAAATTATAACACACATATATCTATCATGGACAAGGCAAATATGCTCGGATAAAATCATCACTGTAAATCCGTGGCAAGAAATAAGCGAGACCGGAGGACGAATTGGCCAAGATCACGCGTACCTCCAACCAACCGAACCGACCGAACCAACCGAGCTCGGATCTAGACGGGGGCTGCCCAATAACAAAGCACATCACATGAACATTCAAGGAAACGACACAAATCGACATGCATTACCTAACTCAACACAAATTGAATGGAGTAGACTTGCCTGTAAGCATGGATTGGCCGAGCTCCAAGATCTGCGAATCAAAGCACAAGAGAAGAGAGTTAGGGTTACGGATTCGCCGAGCTCCAAGATCTACGAATCAAAGCACAAGAGAAGAGAGTTAGGGTTACGGATTCGCCGAGCTCACCCGAGGAGAGGAGAGCACGGCAATGGCGACCGGCCGAGTGAGAGAAGATGGGGGGAGGGGGAGGGGGTGGGGATTTATGGCGGCGGATTACGCGAGGCGGGAAGCGCGCTCCATGCACGCGCGCGAGGAGGATTCGCGAAGAACGGCGCGAAGGTGCCCGCCAAGGTGAAGATTCCGACGGTGAATGGCACGAAGGGAGGGGCGGTAACCCTAGCTTTCTCGCCTGCATGCGCTGCGCTTCCTGCCTGTACGCTCGAGTGCCCGCGCTTGCACGGCCGTAGCTTGGCTCGGCGGAAACGAAGGAAATATCCGCATCCCCGGGTATAGGCTGCGGGGCTCTTTTGCACCAGCCGGGCCGGGCCCAATGCCCCCTATAGGGAACCAAACACGAGACCCTTGCATCCGTTGAGCCCGGTTCCGGCATATCCAGAGCCACCCTTAATGTAGAAGAAGATCCATTCGGACTAAAGCAAGAAGATGAAGAATTATTTCGACCTCAATATCCTTATCTCGGTGCTATTGGAGCATTGATGTACCTTGCTAATGGTACGAGACCCGATATAGCCTTTGCAGTTAATTTACTTGATACAACTCGACACGGACTATATGACATTGGAATGGTATTAAGCAAATTCTTTATTATCCGAGAGGGACTCGAAGATCTCGGATTATGCTTCAAGAAGAATGCAGAATTGATCCTTGCTTGGGTATACTAATGATGGATACTTATTTGATGCACATAAATCAGTTTCTCGGACTCGGATACGTGTTTCTA
The DNA here is from genome assembly GCA_031894775.1 of Chloris gayana. Classification (NCBI taxonomy): domain Eukaryota; kingdom Viridiplantae; phylum Streptophyta; class Magnoliopsida; order Poales; family Poaceae; genus Chloris; species Chloris gayana. Next base: position 257,687 of record JAUNZO010005165.1, read on the forward strand.
TTTTGTGGAACTGCAATTTTATGGAAGACAACAAAGCATACACTCATTGCTACATCGACAAACTACTTTGAGATCACCGGATTGTTTGAAGCTGCCAAGGAATACGCATGACTCGGAAGAATGTCAAGCCATATATTAGATACTTGTGGAGTGGCATATACTCTATCCCCTATAATTATCTATGAAGATAGCAAACCTTATATTGCACAAATACAATCGGGATACATAAAGTCGAATAGGACAAAGCATATGTTACCTAAATTCTTTCACACACATGAATTGTAAGAGAAGGGAGAAATTTCGATGACGCGTGCCCGATCTTGTGACAGTCTCGCAAATATGTTCACAAGGCATTACCAACTTGCACTCTTGAAAAGTGTAGGAAGGGTATTGGCATGAGACGACTTAGAGAAGTGCTTGAAACAGGGAGAGAACTTTCCTAAGTACATCACATTCCAAGTAATTAAAGGATTATCGTGAAGATAATCTATATCAATCATGTAATTGATAAGCATTAATCACAAAGATTATAGCATTATACTCTTTTTTCCTTATGAGTTTTTTATATGAAGTTTTCTCATTAAAGTTTTTGATGAGGCTATGCGTGCAATGTAAGTTCTGGTAATTTGTGCTATTTTCTCTAATTTTTCCCACTTGGGTTTTAAAGATTTTTTAACGAGACATACTTATCGGGATAAAGAGCCCAATGGGGTGTGTTGTAAAATGCTTATTAGGCGAGACCCACCTTTTAGAAGAAGGACTTCGGCTTATGTGAGCTCCTTATCGAATCCGAGGGTGTGTTTGGTTGGACTGTGGTTGTGGAAAAAGCTGTTGTGGGTGTGAAGTTGTGAAAAAGCATTTGTGAGTTATGAGCTGTGAGAAAGCTGAAAGCCGTTTGGTAAAACTAGCTGTGGCTTTTCGAAATTTACTAGCTGATCCTACTTATCATCATATATACCATCATATATACGTACATATATACATACAAATATATGTATAATACATTTTATATTTATATATTTATTTATATCGTATATATAATATAACATATATACATGTATATAAATAAATAGATAAATATATATATACGTATGCATACATATACATATGAATAAAAATGTACATATACATTTTAAATGTATGTATAGTATATTTTATATTTATATAATTATTTATCTCATATATATAATATAACACATATATATATATACATGTATATAAATAAATAGATAAATATATATATTTATACTACATATACATATGAATAAAAAAATATTTATGCATATAATTATATATTTATTTATTTATTTACATGTATCTTATTATATATAAGATATAAATAAATAAACACATAATATTTATATAAGATATATGTGTATAAATAAATAAAAGTCATATAAGATATATATTACACGTATATATATACATACATATACATATGTAGGTAATTTCTTCAAACTTGTGAAAGCCAAAGCCAAGAAAAGCACCTCGCACACCTGCTTTCAGAAATGAACTAGCAAAAAGCTGCTTTTGGCTTTGGCTTTTGTTGGCAGCCAACCCCTTTGGTTGAGCTACCGGCTTTTCTGAAAAGCCAAAGACGAGAAAAAGCCCAACCAAACACACCCTGAGCCAAACACGCAGTAGAGTTTCCTCTTATAAATATTTGAAGAGACACCCCTTTGTAATTTCACGGAATTATTGAATAAAGAATCTTATCCCCTCTATTCTTTGTTCGTTCTCGTCTACATCTATTACTTTGTCGATAACTTAATAGCCCCATTGACTCAGACGAGATCCGCTTATTTTCTGTTGCCTGCATTTTAGTCGGAAGACCAGACTAGTTGGTTTTGTTCTGTTTTTTTTACTGGCAACTCTTGAGTTGCTGCCTTTTTATACCTTCAATTATTGTACTGTTTATTCTCTTCTTAATGAATTGCAACACTAGCTTTTTCTTTTTTAAAAAAAAGGATGACTCGAACGAAGCTAAAGTGATCTATAAGCCGGAACTATTAACATGAATCACTCAAACATATGAATAATTGGCTATCTTCAGCGATAAATATTGCATATTTACAGCATCATGCCATGATTCCCTTTTGCCAATAACACAATTGCTTGAGATTTGAGACGATAAAATTTCATGAATTACTCAATGCTTGGCAAATAATTAGCAATCGAATTATCTGTTACAAGGAGCAGAGTATGTGTCTTCAGCACATGAATCATAAAGACGATGAGATCAGTCATCAGATGCATAGAATGCCAAGAAGACTGCCAAGATGTCACAAACACAAGATTTTCATAATTCTACCCAGCAAGGGCAATAATTTCATTGATGCATCTGTAAAGGTTACATCATCAAGAAACCCACATTTGGGGATTTTTGCTACATTGATGACTAGGTAACAACTATGTCCGGCTAGCCCAATGCTTCGCCACACAACCAAGAGTGCTTAGACCTCTGCCCCTTAAGGAAGTTGCAGACCTTAACTCAAGAAGATACGATGCTCTAGGAATCGAAATCAATCAACACTAGTGTTCCAAAAGAAAAACAGCAAAGTCTCCAGAACTAGGAAAGCTAACAACAACTCCATGTACGTGCATCACTTGTTCATTCTATTCCTTTTCATTGCCATTAATGACTTGAGTGGTAAACGAGTTTTTGAGTTGTCCCAACGAGTGCGTTTTACGCTCCATCTCGTTGTGGGGGTGCGTTTTACGCTCCATCCCCCATTAACTATTGCAATAGTTGAATTTTTTTTCAACTTTTTTATTTTCTTTAGTTCATGACCCCATTCCCTTATTTACCATTACTCTTAAGTCAATTAGGACAAGAAAGGAAAGGTGAACTTTGTTTCAACACGTCTTAAGAATATGTTGCTGCTACCTAGGCAGGAGACTTTGCTATTCCTTTTGTACCACTAGTGCAGTTTGACCAAGATCCAAAGAACAGTTCTCATCTTAAGCAAGCGCAAAATCATAAGAAACAGGGGCCTAAATACTCGAAGTAATGCAGGAAGCAAAAGAGCTTAGAAGGACATGCTAACTTACTGATTACCAAAGTCATTTCCTTTGCATCACGAAGATGCGCTCTGTTGCAGGTTCAGGTGCAGAGGACGGCATGAGCGCTGCCACCGATTGGCAACGGGAGGAGCAGGTCATCAACAGTGACCCCTGAGGCGAGGGCCGCGATCACGTCGGCGTCAGTGAGAGGGCCGTGCACTGTCTGGACGGCGGCGGCCACCATGTCGCCGAACAGGACTCCCATGTAGTCATCCACATCGGGGGCTTGGAACGTCGTGCCATCGTCTTCCACGTCGCTCATCAGCCAGTTCTGCAGATCCTCGAGCTCTCCGTTCACGCTTGCTGCCTGGTGCTCGATCTCTCCCGCGAGCACGACATCGTCAGTCTTGCGCCGCCACGTGCTGGGCGCCTCGAGCTCGTCCGCCGCCGCCTTCCGCTTGCAAGATCGGCCAGGGCCTCGCGGGGACTTGTATATCTTGCAAAGAACCTTGTCTCCATCCCTCATGTCCTTGAAGGCGTATTCAGTCATGATCCACCCAGGCTTCTCCACGGCCTTTGCCCCGGTCCTGACATGATACGACAACTTGGTCACGTATCCGCCGCCGGCTTCCACCGGCTTCGGGCGGCCCTCGACGTGCCAGCTCTCCTTCTCGCCGGTGCCGTCGATGGCCCTCGACCTTCTCTTGCTGGTGCCGACGAATCGTGCAGGGCTGAAGAAGTAGAACTGCTGGCCGTCGCCGGCGTCTCTGGTGGACACACGCGCGGGCGTGCCGTGAGCGCGGACCAAATCCTCCGGCCGGGCAGAGCAGACGTCGGCGTCGCGGAAGTAGGCGGCGTTGGCGTCGTGGTTGCCGCCGTCGAGCTTGGAGCGGAGGTAGTAGCCGACGAGGCGCTCGCTGCTGGGGAGGAAGCGGAAGGAGTCGTCGTCGTAGTCAGGGACGGCCATCTCCGATCCGTCAACAGGGATGGGTGGGGATCGCCGCCGATCGAAATCCAGCAGAGGCGGAAACTGGATCGATGGGAGAAAGAGGGGAAGGTGGATTGGTGGAAGGGTTTCGATTTCGACACAAGTAAGCAGAGCAGAGGGGGGGGATTTTATGAGGATGGCAGGCTTGCGGGAGGGGAAAGGAGCAGAGGAATTCGGTGGGGTGCTTGGCGCGCGGCGGTAGAAGCTTCAGATTTAAGCAGAGAGCCCAAGCAACCGAAATTTCAGATCCACTCGGATTCACTTAGCGCAAATTTGGAAACTCTAACTATCTGTCCATATCTTTTTGTTTGTTGAGACTAAGACCCAGTTTAGCTAACAACCCATCAATGCAAGTATATTTCTTTTTTTTTCCTTTGCTGTCGCCACGCTGGAAAACTGCATCTACGGTTTCACAAATCACAAAGCACTTTGGGGTTTCTAAACTGGAACACCACACAGATCGCTTGTAGAATTGTTCCCTAAACTTTCCACACTCCTTAAAATGCGAAGCTGTAAGCCATATTGAATTGTGTGTCTGTATAGGCAAACCTGATGCTGTTAGTCCTTTAGTCAATTTCCTAGCCTGGTTGAACTATTCCCATTTCAAATTGGAGGCAAACCGATGAGTTCTTTCAACTTTGCATTTATTGAGATCATGTAACATTCAGGTTTCCTAGCCTGGTTGAACACTTCCCCATTACTAGCCTGAAGCCTAAACTCGGATTCCATCATTGTGCATATAAACGCTGGAAATCCAGTCGCCGAGAAGCCCTGTGCCTGGCTCTGCTTCTGCTGAGAAACAGAGGAAGCCAACTACACCATGGATCGTCATTGGTCAGCGTTCAGGCAGGGGCTTAGCTAGTTAGCTTCGCTGTGGGCAAGATGATTCATCAACTTGGAAAGCACGCTAGCTTCTGCAACAGAATTGATTCAACATCCCGGGATCGGACTCACGAATAAGGAAACTGTAACAGAACCCACCGCCACATCGCTTAAATCCAACGCGTTTCCCTTCTCCCGCCAAAACCCAACCTCTCGGGCCTTCTCCACTGCTTCTCTCGATCCCTCTCGATATAAGCAGGGGTGCCACCATCGCTGCTGCCTCCACAACCCTAATTCCCCTTTCTCCCCCACAGATTTCTCCCCCTGATCGACGCGCGCCCTAGTCGATTGGCGGCGGAGAGCTCCATCTCGCCGTCGCGATCCACTCGTCGGAGATGGCCGTCCCCGGAGAAGCGGACGACTCCTTCTCCCCCAGCAGCAAGCGCCTCGTCGACTGCTACCTCTGCGGCAAGATCGAGGGCACGCTCAGCGGCCACGCCAAGGCCGCCTACTTCCGCGACGCCGACGTCTGCTCCGCCCGGCCCGACGAGCTCGTCCGCGCTCACGGCACGCCCGCGCGCGTGTCCACCCGAGATGCCGGCGACGGCCAGCAGTGGTACTTCTTCAGCCCCGCGCGATTCGTCGGAACCAGCAAGAGGAGATCGAGGACCATCGACGGCACCGGCGAGAAGAAGGGCTGGCACGCCGAGGTCCGCCCGAAGCCGATCGAATTCAGCACCGCCGGCGGCTACGTGACCAAGCTGTCATACCACGTCAAGATCGGGCCCAAGATCGTGGAGAAACCAGGCTGGATCATGGCAGAGTACACCTTGAAGGACACTGCCGCTGGAGACATGGTCCTCTGCAAGATTTACAAGTCACCTCGAGGCGTCGGGCGCTCGGCATCGTCGTCATCATCCTGCACGTCATCGGCAATGTCAGGATGCAAGAGGAAGCCGGCGGATGACCTCGAGGAAGCGACGTCCAGCAGGCGGCCGCGCCAGCAGACCAACTTCGAAGACGATGACGCGATGCTGTTCGCGGTGGATCTTGAGCAGAACCTGATTTCAGTAGAGGAAGCGGCGTCCAGCCAAGAAGAGGATGATGCGATGCTGTTCGCGGTGGATCTTGAGCAGAGCCTCATGTCACTACAGGAGACCACGATCGAGGCGGCGCCGGAGATCGTAGAGATGCAGAACGTGCTGCAAATCCTGCCGGAGAAGCACATTGATGAGCTCCAGAGGACGGCAATGGCAGAGGAGGAGGATGGGATGACACTTCTAGTCCCCGATGGCGGCAACCCTGAAGCTTACTTCATGGAACTTCTGTTCGGAAACAGCAAACCTCAGGACATTGACGACCTATTCTTCCACGACCCGTTCTGCACACATTCAGGTGGCAACCTTGCCGTCCCCTGCACCTGATCCCGCTGACATGGAGGAGCGCGGAAGCTCATCTTCACGATGCATCAAGGAAATGGCATTGGCAGTAAGTTAGCATGTCCTTCTAAGCTCTTTTTCTTCCTGCATTACCTTAGAGTATTTAGGCCTCTGTTTCTTATGATTTTGCGCTTGCTTAAGATGAGAAGTGTTCTTTGGATCTTGGTCAAACTGCAGTAGTGGTACAAAAGGAATAGCAAAGTCTCCTGCCTAGGTAGCAACAGCATATTCTTAAGACGTGTTGAAACAAAGTTCACCTTTCCTTTCTTGTCCTAATTGACTTAAGAGTAATGGTAAATAAGGAAATGGGGTCATGAACTAAAGCAAACAAAAAAAGTTGAAAAAAAATCAACTATTGCAATAGTTCATGGGGGATGGAGCGTAAAACGCACCCCCACAATGGCTGAAGCATGTTCAAAGCACTGAATTTCAGTAACTCTGAACAATGTGCAAAACACCGTCCTATTTTTAGTCCATTGAATCCGCAGACTGGCTTCAGTTTTATGGTAATGTTCCAATTGAATCCGTGCACTAGCTTCTATTTTGTTCCCTGTCCATTGATCTAATGTTGCGATGTTGTCTAATTTTGAAATCAAAGAATCATATATGTTCAGCAGTGTTACTTTTTTTATATAATTTTTCTGATTCCTTCACAATGTGGGTGCTTAACAATATTAGGTACAATCTATTAGTTCAGCACGGTGCAATCTGTAATATGCCCAATACAAGATCAAGAACAAAAATCTCTTTTATGACGGTTTCGTACTTGACCATAAGTAAACTGAGCATAAGCTCTCCCTGAAATGTTTATAGGGCCGTCTGAACATGGGATGGAGTTGAATGTGCTAGTTCCTTATAGGAATTCAGCTACTATTATGTTTGCCAATGACAGTGCAGAGATTACGGCTTTTTGCATGTGAAGGGCTCTAGCTGCTATAAGCACTTTCATGGCAGCCGTTCGAAATTAAAAATTGATTCAGATAAATAAATATGTAAACATATATTCAGTGAAAAAACATATGTTTCAGATTTCAGAGACTAGAACCCAAGCCTGAAAGCTGTCTTGGACTCTCTTTTGGAAACACAAAACATCTTTCATCTAGAAAAGGGTAAAAAAACACAAGTATGATTGATTCTTGGCACAAATACTGCACTGCATCTCTACTTCATCTACTTGCATGATTAGAACTTCATCCAAGTCTTTTGTGAGAAGACAGAGACTAACTAGTACAGTAACATGTTCATGCAGAACTGGACATTTCTGAAAGTTTACAGTACTCATGCATTACAGTACTGTGAAATATCTATACTCTTGGAAAATAAGCTTTCTTTTAGATAAAGAATCACAGTGATGAATGCAAAGGCAAATATAACAGCGCAGAACAATCGTTGTATGAACTGAACATGTCTCTCTGAAGGTGTGCAGCTAGAGGCATCACATCCTCTGAAGAAAAGCAAACATGGATAAACAGAACAGCTATCATGGCCTGACTGTCGGTGGTATTTGTTACTCAACAGAGCACCAGTGGCTTCCTCTCGTGTTTCAGGTGAAATGTCGCAGACTTGCTGCTGAAGCTGAACTTGTTCTGCACAATGACAGGTCCAGAGAAAAGCATGCATGGACTACATGACACTCCATGGAATACTTGTGCTTTTTAACACTGCCACAACTTAGTATATACGTGTTACAAGTTTGTAACTATTTCTTGTAAACAGTACCACTGCGTTTTTTAACAGACGTGGCTTCAGCCTAATAGTTTACTAGTATTTTTTAGCCTTTATGATGCTTTACTGTCCGGAATTTTTCTTCTACGATGAGTGACGATGAATGAATTATGAACATGGTTTTGAGAGGCCGAAGCAAAATTAAACTTTAGTTTTATGATTTCTTGACAGTTTGTGCTTGAAGAGTTACGAATGATCTCAGTGACAAACTGACAGTTATGAACTAGCAGAGTTTTTATCCTCAGGTATCAGGATAAGAACAGTTTTACTTACGATCCCAAAATTATGCAACAACTGATTATGGTTTGTCTGTAGAAACCTAGATGTATTTCTTGCATATTATAATGTATTATACAATGCTAGTGTCAGTTCGTTGTTCGGTACCCATCACTTGTTATGAAAGGAAATTAAAGGAAAAGAACTTTCCATTGATGGGCTGTAACAGCCAGCTAGTCCAATTCGACTTGGTCCTCACACACCTGCCAGCTCAGCCTCCACTGGGCCTGGCCCTAGCCAGACTCGGACTGGATCCCGTTATAGCGGGCTCCTCCCTTCCTCTGCTTAAATCTGACGCCACCACACCCGCGCCAAACACAAACACAACATCCTCTTCCCACAATCCTCTGCTCTGGCCTCCTCCCGCAATCCTCTGCTCGATCCAATCCACCGCACCGCCTCGACCCTCGCGAGTCGCGCCATGGTGCTTCCGCCGCGCCGCCCTTCCGCCGGCATGCGGGACATCCTCTGCGAGCTCCAGCGCCGGAGGCCCAAGCCGCTCGCGCCCGAGCGCCCGCCCGCCAAGAAGTCCTCGGCGCCACCGCCGCCGCGTGAAGCTGCGCGCAACGTGGTCTGCAAGCCACGCCCGCGCCCAATTCGCGACGACCCGCCTTCCATCACCTCCAATTCCAGATCATGCTCCGGCGACATCCGCGCGCCGCCACCGCCTCGGCCTCGGCCCCAATCTCCGCGGCGCGATTCTCTCGCCATGAGTTCTCTGCCGCCGCCGCCGTCCCGGTGCCTCAGTTCATCGGTGGGATCCGCATCCCTTTGCATCCACGGATCTGCAGCGACTCTGAAGACTGGTGCTGCGGTTAGGGTTCGCACGCGCACCACGGTGGAACTGGCGGCGAAGACCGTCGAGCTCTGGCTGTGGCTGCCCGCGACGATGGTCTCCGCCGCGGACGCCGATGGAGGATACGAGATCGTCTACAAGGGGAAGATTCCGCCCGGGGACCCTTTCGCCACCGTCCACGTGGCGCACGATCACGTCGTGCCGGAGAAGCAGAGGCCTTTGCCACCGCGCGCCGCCAGCTCGACCGCCTCCGCCGCATCCGAGAGTTCGGTGATGCAGCACCGACCGAGGCTGACGACGACAGGGAAGTCACTGCGCCTCATCAACAAGCTCGCGTCGGAGATGCAGGCGCCGCCACGCGCCGCCGCCAACCCCAGACTAGCGGCCGCGTCAAGGCCGACGCCATCAGAGAAGATGAAGCCCGCACCAAGACCTACCACAGCTGGCAAGTCCCTGAGCCTCACACGCGTCCGTGCACCGGAGATGAAGAACAATCCAGCGCCACGGCCGACCACAGCGGGGAAGAGCATCAGCATCATCCGCAGCGTCCTGCCAGAGAAGGAGCGCCAGATCCTGGACGCCACCTTGTTGCTCATCAAACATCCTCAAGTGCCACTGTTGAACGGCCCCTCGAGGTCGTGCCTGCACCTCGGTGGCAGTCATGGCGTCCCCTGCAGCAGCACCCTCTTGACGGCTTGACGCTCTGAGCACCTGATCCTGATTTGTGAGAAGAAGGAGAAACTGTATGAGGAAGCTCATCTTCGTGATGCATCAAGGAAATGACTTTGGTAATCAGTAAGTTAGCATGTCCTTCTAAGCTCTTTTCCTTCCTGCATTACTTCGAGTATTTAGGCCTCTGTTTCTTACGATTTTGCGCTTGCTTAAGATGAGAACTGTTATTTGGATCCTGGTCAAACTGCACTAGTGGTACGAAAGGGAATAGCAAAGTCTCCTGCCTAGGTAGCAGCAACATATTCTTAAGACGTGTTGAAACAAAGTTCACCTTTCCTTTCTTGTCCTAATTGACTTAAGAGTAATGGTAAATAAGGAAATGGGGTCATGAACTAAAGCAAACAAAAAAGTTGAAAAAATCAACTATTGCAATAGTTCATGGGGGATGGAGCGTAAAACGCACCCTCACAACGAGATGGAGCGTAAAACGCACTCGTTGGGATAACTCAAAAACTCATTTACCACTCAAGTCGTTAATGGCAATGAAAAGGAATAGAATGAACAAGTGATGCACGTACATGGAGTTGTTGTTAGCTTTCCTAGTTCAGGAGACTTTGCTGTTTCTTTTTGGAACACTAGTGTTGATTGATTTCGATTCCTAGAGCATTTATCTTCTTGAGTTGAGGTCTGCAACTTCCTTAAAGGGCAGAGGTCTAACTACTCTTGGTTGTGTGGCGAAGCATTGGGCTAGCTGGACTTAGTAGCGATGCAGCAAAAATCCCCAAATGTGGATTTCTTGATGATGTAACCTTCATGGATGTATCAATGAAATTATTCCCCATGCTGGGCAGAAATAGGAAAAGCATTGTTCAATTTATTCACATGTTCATTTTTTGCTTTGCAAACTCAGAATAGCATGTTATCCGCCTGCAACAACTGATGGAATCAATTCAATCAATTGTTGTAAAAGATATCATTCTTCTTAATTGACTGGTTGCAAAACTAATTCTTCACTGCCAGACTTGTTTCTTTTATTCATCCTGGATGACGATGTATGTCATGGAAATTTGATTTTTGATTCTATATTGCATACACGGCTGAAGCATGTTCATAGAATTAAATTTCAGTAACTCCGAACAATGTTCAGAACACTTTCCTGGTTTTAGTCAATTGAATCCAGGCACTGGCTTCAATTTATGACCTAGCATGTTCTCTGCCTGCAACTGTTGTGTGAATAAATTGAGTTGACTGTCCTAAAGATAACCCTTCTTCTCAATTGACTGGTTGCAGAACTAATTCTTTACTATGAGATTTGTTTCGATCATCTCCTAGATGAGGATGTATGTATTCTAAACCTGACGATGGGAATTCAATTTTTTATTCTATATTGTGACATGGCTGAAGCATGTTCAGAGCAATGAATTTCAGTAACTCTGAACAATGTTCAGACCACTTTCCTGTTTCCAGTCGACTGAATCCAGATACTGGCTTCAGTTTTATAACCTGTCCATTATGTAATGTTCCAATTGAATCCATGCACTAGTTTCAGATTTTATGCCATTGTCAGTGAGTAGGTTAAGTGAGCAATCCGAACAGCTGGTTTAGAATAAAAAAAACATTTCTGAAATACTCATGTCAGTGCTTTCTGAAATACTCATGTCAGTTCAGAAATGAACATTTCTGAAATTTTACAGTATGCATACATTACAATACTCTTGTGAAATAAGCTTTCTAACATGGCTCGCTGACTTATAAACCAAGCACGGTTTTGGTGAAATGTGGTATGAACTGAGAATGGTTTTAGTGAATTGTGATAGCATCTTTTATGACTTTATGAACTGAGAATTGCTTCAGTGTAATGTGATAACTTGAGTGAAAAAGCAATGAAGTGTTTCTGATTGTAAACCACAACATTTGGTAAACAGAACAAGCCTCGGCAGTTCATTATAGTAGCATCATCCAAGTGTTATTCAGAATAAAAGGTGGTCATTTCTCCCTGAAACTCCGTGCCTTTCTAGCATTTTGGACAAGCTATTAGACATGAAAAATAATATGCATAGAGCTGCTTATGTGTTCCTACTGAAGTGGACTAATAAGATGATGAACAGCATACAGCACTGCAGTAAAATTTACTTCCAATCTGAATTTCTCAGTTCAATTCAAATTTATTATACATAAAATCCTAGAATGAATTTTTTTTTATGAGCAGAGATTTTACAGAAGTTGAAATGGTGCAACAATATACTGCAACTTCTTGCAAAGTTAACAATATATATGGTGACCCTTAATTTGAGTAACTGTGAATAATGTTCAGATTGCACAACTTTCAGTCCACAGCATGACGTGCTTCATGCAGTTTAATTGTCACATGGATATTATATATTTAATCCAAAAATCTCCATGACATATTTACACCTGGATTTGTTGAACACAACAATTTTCAGTCCGAATTTCTGGCGCACAATAACATCTCCCTCTCCCTGTTCCTAACTCTGAAGCTAGTAGCAATTACCTCATCAAAGCACCATGCCAGAGATCATATTCATCAACTTGACAATCACGTCATCTGCAATGTCGATTGGATTCTCATTCGTGTCTGCACCATTGAGACATTTGAATGGTTCTGGTACAGTATGGGTCCAATGAAAAAGGCGCATTCCAAACTTCTGAATTTGGTTGGATCGCATGCTATTCCACACTTCGTTCTGATATATACTGTTACTCTGCTAGTCTAATGTAGAGTTACAGCTAGTGAGGCTTCAGTTCTAAAAATGTCATAGGTCAAGTTTTCTTTACTGACGAACCTCTTTTACTGTATTTGCTCACGATTTACTTGTACCACAGGCACATTCGAGTAACTAACTAGTTCTTGCACTAAAGGCACTCCTATGTTACGGGTCAAGGAATGATATAGCGTTGTTTTATTCGTTCATGCTTGTTTTCCTTCAGAGGATCTGATTATTCTAGCTGCACACCTTCAGTTCGACGAATTGCTTCTGTATCATCTGATAGGAGTGAACTTTTTGTTCAATTGTTATTTGTTTCTTTTCTTTCAGTCATCTTGATGGGTCTCATCTCTGCTAGTCTCCCGGTTCTTTTTTTTTCCGAGCGAAACGGGGGTTTACACCCCACCTTATATTGCATCGAACTAGTGAACAGTACAGGACTATTGCACTTTACAAGAGGGCGGAAGCCGTGTCCAGCCAAACCCCAGGGCGGGGGAACTATAGGTATAGAGGATTTACACGAGGCGGGAGGAGAGGTAGGAGCGCCATACACGGAGGGCGCTAATATGTACATTCTGCCTGAATCGATGACCCCATAAGTCGAGGTCGTGTAACAGCAGCCGGATGTTTTCTGTGGTGTCGGTGACGGCGCGGCTGAAGACGAGGTCGTTGCGGCACTTCCAGACCCGCCACGGGAGCATGAGGGTGATGTCCGGCCAGACGCAGGCAACCTGCTGACTTGGGCAGACGAGCACCCAAGGGCAGTGGACATGTGCGGCCGAGAAGTCGATGGAGAGTCTGTCGAAGATTTGCACCGCAGGCCCGCAGTGGAAGAGCATGTGGTCCGCCGTCTCGGGGACACCGGCGCACCGAGGGCAGGATGCCTCATCCTGCTTAAGGATCTTCTTGTGGAGGAGATTCGCCCTCGTCGGTAGGCGATCATGACACAGGAGCCATGCGAAGAACTTTAGCTTCAAGGGAACGCGCGTGCCCCAGAGGATGGCGCCGTTTGTGTCCTGTGCGCCCGTAGCATGGAGGGACCTGTAAGCTGCAGCAGAGGAGAAGGTGGTCGAGCCGTCCCAGACGTAAGTCCGTTCGTCGGACTCTTCGTCAAGTTCATAGCCATGAGTTAGTGCGCAAAGCTCCGTGAGTTCCTCGCTCGCCGCACGGGAGAGCCTGGGGCGTAGTGGGAGCGCCGCCTCGCCAAGAGCGGTAGCGACGCAAGCGTGCGGGTCTATGGAGTGGGAGAAAAGTGCGGGGAAGTGGAGGCACAGGGGGCCGACAGGGAGCCAATCATCGAACCAGAAGGAGGTGGCGCGGCCGTCGCGAACGCGAACGCGGGTGAGCGCGCGGAACGTTTGGGTGAGCTCAGAGATGATAGAGGGGATGTAGGAATCGCCAAGGCAGCGGTGACGAGCGGTTGACTGCGAACGAAGCCAGGCTAGCCACGGGAGGGTTTCAGCGCCAAAGAATTTGTGCACGAACTTGAGGAGGAGGCATTTGTTCTGGGCAGCCAAGTCCTTGACCCCAAGGCCACCTTCGTGGCGGGGGTGCAAGCACGTTCCCAAGCGATGAGGCATTGAGAGCCGGAGCAGCAATCCTCACCGGTCCAGAGGAAAGCACGCCGACGATGATCGATTGCAGCAATCACCCCTTTGGGCAGGGGGAGAGCACACATGTGGTAGACAGGAACGCTAGAGAGAACCGCGTTGACAAGGGTGAGGCGGCCACCTTTGGAGAGGAGGGAGCCCTTCCAGCCGGCAAGGTATTTGTCGCACTTGGCGATGAGCGGCAGGAAGTTGGCATTGTGAAGTTTAGTGGGGGACAGAGGCAAGCCCAGGTAGGGTTGGGGGAAGGAGGAGATGGAGCAGCCGAGAGTCGCGGCCATAGCATTGGCAGTGTTATCGTCGAGGTTCATAGGGACAAAGGTGGACTTGTGGTAGTTGATTATCAGGCCAGTGGCTGAAGCAAAGTCATGGAGGACCTTTTTCAGCTCTCTGACGTTCGCGAGGTCCCCGCGGAGGAGGATGAGGGTGTCATCGGCGTATTGGAGGACAGCAGGAGGCGCATCATCGACGATGGGGTGGAGGAGGAGGCCGTTGTGGTAACCTAGACATTG